>PVJO010001848.1:0-159004 GCA_004026905.1 Hystrix cristata
AGTCCTCACTGTGAAGGCATTTGGAACTGCAGCCTTCTGCGAGTAATTAGGTTTTGGTGAGGGTATGTGGGTGGCTCCTCTGATGGGATGAATGACTTGTAAAGAGGTGAGATAATATAATTGTGCCTTGTGAATATACAAAGGTAAGACCTTGTGAATGGATAACCAGGAGAGGGCCTTCTCCGAGACCTCCACCAAGCTGGCATTGTCATCAAACATTTCCAGCCTCTAGAGCTGAGAGGATTAACTACATGTTGTTTAAGCCACTAGCTCATGGTGCTTTATTACAGCCGCTTGAACTGACTGGCTGTCCGGCTGAGAACTAGGATGTCCGCAGCAAAGTCTTATTCCAGATGAAGAACGGAAAGCTACAGCATGGGAGATGCCGTGTTGCTGTTCATGGCTACAAGAATTAAACAAGTGTCAAGAGGCAGGGACAGATCGAGTCGTTACACAAAATTTCTGGGATATTTTTTGTTGGATGTTATTTGTTCATTTCTAAGATTTAACCTAAGTATTAAAATTGTGTAAAACTTTCCATCACTATGATATACGAAATATATTTAAATAAGATTTGATCTGAATCAAATATCTGTCAGGGAGATAAAAATCATCATCAAAGTAGAACTGATAGAATTTGTGCACACACAAAATGTGACATTTCATGCTTTCCCAGGAAATTCATGTAATAATTGGGCTAAGAAAACACAGCTGAGCACTAACAAGCCTTTCGCTTCTTTTAAATGTTCTCTTTATCTTTTGAATGAAGAGCTACACTTTATGTTTTCTTAGTTTCTGTCCTGAAATGACCATAGTGGACCCGAACCCCAAACAGCTGCAAGCAGTAGAGCCACCACCTCTGCAAATGAAGCATCTTCTCAAAATTGTCAATAGCTGAAATATATTGTGGTGAATGTAACAGTCAGGTTTTTAGGATGATACAATCATCCTAATCAGAGATACAATCAATTATTATGCCCTACAGGAATTAAAAATCAGGTGCACCAAGTTTAATTAAAAAAAAACCTGTAAATGAAAAATTCAGAGTCTCATAATATGTATTGCTACAATGTAACTATTAAATCAAACTTATTTCACAGAATAATTTAATTCCATTAATAGTTAATATGTAATGACTACCTAGTCTGCTACATTAAGGAATTTTTCTAATTTGTAAATACTTATTGAAGTAATTTTCTTTCATGTTCATTTCTTATCTATTTCATCCTCTACATGCAGCCACTAGAAGCAATTATATTGAGGGAGTGTAAAAGCTTAAGTAAATAATTACTGAAAAAGCACATATAAATTAATTCTATGGAATCCTTGTAAATCTAAAAGTATCATGATTTTTCGTAATAATATTATATGATGTTCTTGTAATCTTAGAATGTATCTGATACTGCTTGCTACCTCCTTTATAGTATAGGAAAAAATACACTGACAAATTGTTACTGTCTATGTGATTCAAAAATCAGGCTCAGGCTGAGATTTAGCTCAGTGGTTAGAGTGCTTGCCTCTCAAGCACAAGGCGCTGAGTTTGGTTCCCAGCACCAAAAAGAAAAAAAATTAAAAAATCAAGTACAGCAAACTCAGTTAGGGAAAAAAAAAAACTGTAAATGAAAAATTCAGTATCTCTTAGCATGTATTGTTACCTTGTAACTATTAAATTAAAATTATCACATAAAATAATTAAGTCTAATTAATGGTTAATATGTAATGACTACCTAGCCAAAAAAAGACTTAATGATATTCTAATTGTAGTCAAAAGTACTATGTAATCGGTACTTATTGAATTAAATCACATATCACATGCCTGTTACCGCCTTTGTTTTCTAAATTGGAACTTTAGTTCAATTCCTGCTTCTTAATAAGGTAACACCTTTGAAATACTGAAAATGAACTGGCAGTATGCCAAGGAATCCGCTTAAGCTGAAATACAAAAGGTTTTGAGCAAAAAAAGGCTTCATCTTTTAACACCTTAACTTCAGTGTTAATGCGGTAAATGAGGCTGGCATCACATTGTACACGGTTCAGTTCCTTTACACTTGCACTTAGTAATGTTTCTTTGTAGGTGTTTTGTTCAGGTGACAAAGAATCATATGGCAACATTTTTTATGACATTGCATAAGGCCTCTTTAATTTTCATATTCACTGAAATGTTTTTGATGACAAAGATGTATAATAAAGTATTTCAGGCATTTCCAATATGTAATTGTTTACTTACAATAATTGCTTTCCATGCTCTTTCATAGTAAGGTACTGAGACATTTATTACTATTTTACATTATTTTTTTTCTAAATATTATACCTCGTCTAATACATACGAGGCTTCAATTACCGAAAATAAGTTTATAAATAGCATCTGAAAAGGCCACATTTGTTTCATTATAATATAAAACTAAAGATTTCTGCCAGTCTCAATTTAGAAAAAAAATTTCAATTTAGAAACTTTTAGAACTTCCTTCTTGAATTACAAGGAAGATAACTGAAAGAAGAGCAAGCGAAATTTTAGGTTATGATCACAGTTATTAATTCCAAATATTTATTTAGCCAAACATAGTACCAATATACTAAATGTAGAACAGATCTCTTAGTAGTTTTTCTATTTCTATTACAAAAATAAAATTATAACTTTAGCAATTGATATTAAAACTAATAATTATATTCTACACTAACATATTCATATGGATTATCACTAAGCGAGTTTTCAACTCCACGTTTATTCACTTGGAATATTATTCAGTTTTTAATTACATGATAGTAATCCTCCTGAAAGTAATAATCTTACATATTTACAATAAAGAAGAGGTTAGGGAATAAGTGAGAAAATCAGTATAATATTGGAGATAATGAAAATTATTCTTAAATATAGCAAAAGTCTGAAAATGTGAGATAAGTATCCAATATATTCACTATTGGACAAGCAATTTGTGAGTAAATTTGTTGTTAGAAAATACAATTTATTGAGTAATGAAGAAATACTACAATATTCTTGATTAATCAAAGAAGAAATTAGACTACTAGAGACTTATGAGTGATTTCTATTGAATATTTAAAGACGCTTTAGTGGAAGATAAAAAGAGGCAAGCAATAGCTTAAATATAGCACTTATCATTTGCAGGTTTGATTCACAAGAGAAAATTATTTCATTTGACTATGGAAATGATTTATTCTGAGAGCATATGATAAATACTTTGAAATGCTAAAATAAAAGTATAATTTGAAAAATAAATTAAATGGAAGAAAAAAATTAAAAATAATGCTGAAAACAGAAACTAAAACCAGGAGTTTTCATTACAGGGAACCAGGTTAACTAAACACTTTCAAGCTTTACAATTGTAAAAAAAAAAAAAAAAGTAGAATGTAGGGAGATTTCTGTTTACATCATGGCAGTATAATTTTGAAAGCTCATCTCCACTTCTTATAAGAAGCGAAAACTCTGGAAAAATACAAAAAAATTAGTAATTCACCTGTCTAAGTATTTTGTGAAGAAAACAAAATCAGGAAGATTGCAAAACAGAATGAAAGCTAGTTCCTCGGTGTTTTGTTTAGTTTTGTTTCCCCTTTGATGCCTTTGTTCAGAGTGTAAATTCTAGATGAGAAATTTCGGAATGTTCTTGGCATATAAAATATGTCCAAAAGGGCACTTGGAAAGGAGTCTGTATATTAGAAAGGGCATAAGGATAATTCCAAATAGGTGTAAGGGAAAAAGATGTCAGAATCTCTGTACAAAACCGTAGAAACCTCAGTGTAAATTTGAGATTTGTGAATTCTGGACAGACACAACCCAGCACAGCAAGGGCTTCCAGAATTCAACTGGTATTTATTTGAGTCACTGCCTACAGGACGCAACCGAACTTTGGGGTAATCACTCTCTTCAAAAGAGAAAATTATCCAGGTAGTTATCAAAGGACCCAGAATCAGCGTAAGAAAATATTTATACTGCCAAGCAAACAACTTAGCATTTCTTGAAATTCAGTGAACCAGAAGAGTACAATTCTAAAGGGAAAACATGATTAACAACTGTTACTCCTAAAATGATACAAATGTTTAGTATCTCACATAGTAGATTTAGAGCAGACAGATTAAAATAATCTTATTTCACTTGGTAAAGCAAAACATGCTTAAAATGATTGAAGATATAGAAATTAATAGAACAGAGCAAAACTGAAATTTTATAATTAAAAATCTGAAATAAAATAAAACTCAGTGGATTGGCTCAAAGGCAAAGTATTCACAGTAAAATATGAATTTAACTTAGAGGGGAAACAACAAAAACCATCTACTGCAAAGAAATGAAACAGAAGTGTGAAAAATATCTCAAGAGCCTGTGAAACAGTTTGAAAATGTTGGACATGTTTCACTAAATACCCAGAGATGAGAAAGAGACTGGACAAAAACAAAAACATGTTTGAAGAAACAATGACCAAAAATGGAGATGGACAAATATAAATCTACTTAATTTAACCTTAGCACTCATAAACATGAAAGTTCAAAGAATACCATATCTAGACACATTTAAATAAAGTTCATACATAACAAGGATAAAGAAAATAGCGTGGAAGCAGCTAGAGAAAAATGACACTTAGCATACAAAGAACACCAGTGCAAACTGTAAGGATTTCCTTTTAGAATCTGAGAAGGTTCGAAGACAGCTGAACCACATCTCTAAAGAAATATCAACCCAGAATTTCCACAGACAGAAACAAAACAAACAAAATAAAACAAATACAAAACATCATTCGGGCCTTTAGAAATAAGGAATGGGGCAGACGGCGTTGTTCTTTTCAAAGGGAAAAAAAAATAATAGACTATCACAGTCAAATATGCTGTAAAAGAAATGGAGAAAAAATTTCTTCAGAATTATAGACAATTTTAGAACATGAAAGATAATGGAAAAGTGAAACAAATGGTATTTAAATCAATAAATACAATGTTTCTTCTCAGTTCTTTAAATTATTTGTAACTTTTAAAACAAATATTGTCATAGCTTTGGATGAGAATGTCAGTGAATGTACATGTGATGTTTATGTCATTGATAATAAGAACATCAGCTGATAAAAGGAAATACAAAAGGACAAACACACAATGTATCATAATTTGTGAAATGGACAAACACACAATTATCATAATTTGTGAAATGGAATTAAGCACTACTTGATAGAAATTATAAATTCTCGATGGCTATTTTAGAATATATAACATATCTAAAATAAATCACCTAGGTTTCCACTTTAAGAACTTATAAGCAAAGAACAAAGTTGTGGGTGTGCTTACACGTGCACACGTGTGTGTGTGTGCGTAAATAGTGGAGATAAGACAAATCTTCAAACTAGAGACCAGATAAGTTTTACAGAATATAAATCAACAAAACTAAAAGCTATATTTTGAAAAGATGAACGATCTTGGCAAACCTTTGGCTAGGAAATGGAGTCTTTTAAACAGTCTCTTATTAAGTAGATATATGCATGAAAAATTATGAGCAAAGACTCCAAAACTGAGCTCAAAATTGATCCTGGACCTTAATGTAAAACATAAATCCATAAAAGTTTAAAAAGAAGCAGAGATATAAATCTTCATGACATTAGTTTAGTTAATAATTACTTCTTAGCTAGGACACAAACAGTATAAAATATAAAGTCCAATTTGTTATATTTGATAAACTGGTATTTGACATACTTAAATTTTGATTTTCAAATTATGCCTTAAAAATTTAAAGAAAATTGTGTATTCCAGAGAAATGTGAGTGTATATATATCCACGTGATGTTAAAATTTTTCACAATTTTTTTTCATAATATTCAATACTGGAAAATATAATCAACAGATATCAAACTTTGTTATACGTATATGATACAATAAAAGAAAGAATTAGTAAAAAGTATTGATATACACATATGTTTATCAGCATATATTTACTGAAAGAGGTCAACAATGACCACTCACAGAACAAGATTAAGTATTTTGCAAACCAGATATTATATAAGGAGCTGATGTCCAAAATATACAAGGAAGCAAGTAACAAGGAAACAACATGATTTAAAAATAGGAAAAGGACTTGAGGAAAAATTTCTTGGAAGAAGACATTCAACTCCCCAATAGGTACATAGAAGAATGCTCAGTATCACTATTCATCAAGAAGATGCTGATTAAAACCACATGGAGATTTCATCTCGCATGTTTTAGGATAATTCTTATCAAGCACATGCAAGGTAAGTCCTAGAATGCAGAAAAAAGGGAACTCTTTCTTACATGGTACCTTGTTGGTGGGAATGTAAATAAATGCAGCCATTATTGAAAACCAAGACATCAAAAAATAGATCTACCATATGATTCAGTAATTTTTCTTTCTGGGTATAAACCTAAAGAAAATGAAATCAGCACCCCCTAGAGATATCTGTTTCCTCATGTTCACTGAACATTATTCATAATAGCCAAGATAGTGAATAAATCTAAATATTCATCACAAGATGACTGGATAAAGTAAATGTGTTATATATACATAATGAAATATTCTCCAGCTTTAAAAGGGGGGAAATCTTGTCATTTGCAACAACATGAGTGAATCAGGAAGACTTTATGCCATGAAAATAAGACAGGCGCAGGGAGATAAAACAGTATGATCTCATGTATGAGTCGAATCTAACAAACTCCTAGAAGTTGCCAGAGGATGGGGAGGGGCTGTGATGGAAAAAAGAGAGATGTGTTGATGAAAGGGTGAAAATTTTCAGACAGACAAGAGGAACAGGAATATGGTAGCATATTTTAAGTACTTTTGGGGTCTTAAATTACTTATGTTATTAAAAGACTACTAGACAAAATAGCTCATGGTGCACTATGAAACCATTCTTTTATCTTAGTATCTTTTTATAGCTGAATTTAGCTATGACTAAAACATCTCATTTCATTATATACCAGCATTCAACATTGTCTTTTTATTTTTCTCCATTTATCACTCTGAAACTTGAATACATGTTGAGCTTTGATTTAAATTTCTATGAATCCCCGTGTCTTAATAAGGCACTCATTCCAGGACTAGCACACTACCTGGTCCTAATATTCTACTATTAGCTTCCTATGCATGAGCCATTCTATCTTCCTTTGTTCTAGAATTATCCACAGTGCTAATTTTGCACAAATTTCTCTTTTATCTGAATACTTGCAAAAGAGACTCAGTCACAAATCTATGATATGCAACTGAGTTGTAAATTATTTTAAAATTCAAAAGGCAAAATCTATAGATAATGTTTCATTAAAAGAATATGTTGCCTGTCACCATTTTGGTACTGGGAAGAAGCCAAGAGCATACTAATGCCTTTCCCTCCAAAACAGGTGGATGTTCTTTTTTTTTTTTTTTTTTTAATGTGGTGCCAGGGATCAAACTCAGGGCCTTGTGCTTGCTAGGCAAGCACTCTAACTACTGAGCTAAATCCCCAGCCTGGATGTTTTCTAATATATATCATGCACTGGCACCTTAAGCTTTTGTTCATTTAGATTTACATTAAAGTAAAAAGATTATAAATGAAATTTTATTTCAAATACACAGTTTCAAATTATAAGATATAATATTTGAGAAATATTTCCAATGTGCCTACAATGTTATTGAACTGTAAAAGAAATACGCTATGATAATGGGAAAATCACAAAACTGTGTTAGGGAAAATCTACATATTTTTACGACGTTATTAGCATTACTTCCTGTGTTGTGCATTCTTCACAACATCAAGGCTTTTGTTTGTATTTTAGGATATGTGATGGTAATGAAATGACTTTCTTCAAAGTACCCTAACAGACTGATTATGAATATGTAAAATAATATAGTTTATCTATTTACATTGGTTCTTGATAAAATATTTTATTTCTAAAGGCATTCTCAATAGCAAATTATTTTCTTCCATGGCTACTGTTGCTTCCAATCAATATTAATAGAAGTGCTACATTAGAAATGTTTTATAAGAGGATTTCATGTTTTCCCATTAAGAGCTATGTTTTTTCAAGCATCAGAGAGCCTCCAACTTTAAGGATTCATGAATATGTATTGGAAATGATATTAAATTTCTTCCTTTTAGAAGAACATATTCATCCAATTGTTTTGACGTATCACAAAATGACTTAAATTTATGTTTAAACTTCTTACTTCCCTATAACACATAGTTCAGGAAAACTGAAAAAAAATATTTTAACAAGTATCCTTGTAATAGTTGTGTTTTCTGGGTAGACAATACACATAACTGAATAAAATATAAGTACATATATCACACCATATAAGCAATATACTTTATAGCACATAAAGATGTAAGATAATTCATTTAAACAATTAAAATAAGAAATAAAAACAGTTCCTGCATAGCTGAAGCACAGAACCATGTTACATTATTAGAAAACACACTTTAACCAATTACTGATAATTAATAGTCCAGCTGCTGCTGCGTATTTGGAGAAATTTTGCAAAAAAGTAAGTCATCATTTTCAGGATGAACTACTAAATATAAAACACTGTGAAAAGTCCCAGTATATCTACTAGATGTCTGTCATAACTGACTTTGAATGCTACCGTCTTTCTTTACACACTGCTTTAACACTGAAATATGAACTATGTGTGGGTTTTTAATATTTTATAAAATTCACTCTTCAAAGCAGAAAAACATGTGCGAATTGAAAAGAACTTACATTCAATATCAAGGTACATGCTCTTTTGGTGCCCTCCGATTCTGCTCGCAGCTTCGCAGTCGTACCTCCCTGAGTCCGACAACTTCACGTCCTTAATGTGCAGGGACGAGCTTCCGCGCTGCCCTTTGACTTCAATGCGGCCGTCTGGACTCTGTTCACATCGACGCGGGAAAAAGAAAGGTTTATGCTTGTTTTTGCAAAATGATGGCCAAACTTACGGCATTTATCATATACACTTACATGAAAATAAATACTTACCCACATTATTTTTTAAATAAGTGTTTCTGTATTTTTTACTCTATCGATTTTAATGCATCCATTTTCCCTGCCCACTTGCTTGCCACGATGCTGACACATAAACACTTCGGACACACATTTTTATCACTCACTTTTACAAAGCCTGCTGTTCACTTATTTAAAAGTTTTCATTTTGGGGAAGGATTTTGTTGGATTCTAATTATATTGCTTGCAGGCATAAAGTAAAGTTGCTTATTCACTTCTCTCTAAAAGTTGCCAATGAAAATGATGTTTCTGGTGCATTTGATTTCATATTCTTACATCTACAAATATTGCAAGATAAAGCCATTAAGGATAGTTTTTCATCTTCATTTTTGAATGAGTAAAAAACTCTAAGCAAAATTTGCACCATATGAATCACAGATAACATTATTAAAAGCACAGTGATCACTGCGTCCTTCTCAGGCAGTCAATGGAAACTATGGGAATAATCACTTACTCCAGGAACATTGATTCAAATCAAGAAATTGCTTATAATCCAATAGTCTATTGATTATATATCTAATGGGAATTCCTACATCCAATTTAATTATCATAGCTAGAATTGTTCTCTTCAATTATTTAAGTACCTTTACAGAAGTCATAAAAACAAAGGTAGTTTATGCATTGAATTCTACTTCATACAATTGGAAAATACGATAAAAGTTTAGCCTTTGATAATCCATCAGAGATATGTATTTACTATTTTTGAGTTATTTTCAATATCTGTGGTATTATTTCATAAAAATATTGCATGCTACACATCTTTGTTGAAAAATGTTATTTTATAACAATAAGATCGTTTATTAATTTTTTATGTAACTGAAATTCAAATAAATTTCAATTCATGTGTGGACACTATCATAAAACTTTAGTGTATGTTTACTCTCAAATTATTTTTAGGCCTATCAGGAAACTATTTCAAAGCTGTTTTCATTTTTTAAAATTTTATTTCCAAGAACATGTATTGGTACATTGTATACATAGTGATCACATTCATCATAGTTAATTTGTACCTGTACATGATATATCTTGGTTCTCCCCCTTCTTCCCCACCACTCCCTTCCATTCCCCCGTCTGTTGCACTCCCTCTCCCTTCCCTATTTACAGTAGCTTTATTTACATTTCCCCCCTTCTCGCTTTCTTTTCTTTTTCCTTTCCTTCTTTTCCCCCTCATGCTTTTCTAATTCTCCTCCCTATTGAATATTATCTTTCTTTTACTTAGTATCTATTATACTTTTTTGTCCTTATTTATGCTTACAGTTTCTCATACCAGAGAAACAATTGGATATGTACTCATGCGTGTCTGATTTATTTCACTTAAGAGTATGTTTTTAAGGTACCTATAAATTTACCTATAAATATCTCAAGTTTATCCCTTTTTATGACAGAGTAATACTCCATAGCTATTTTCAAACATTGACTGGGGACACTGTATAGCTACATTTTTTCTTAATTTTACTGATGAATTTAATAATTATATAATCTTAAGTCCTATTCAGTTAATCATAGTTTATTATCGGAAAAAAAAATGGTCCTCAAAGGAAATAAAATGGTTAGTTTTACACCAAAAATATGTTCCTGTGATGGTTAAGATTGTTAACTTGTTGGCCTGGAGTTGGATCAGTAAAGCACACTTCCAGGTGTGTCTGGGTGCTTCATGGAGGCTTGACCTTGGGTACGATATACGGTCCTGGATCCCTTGCTCTGGCACTGTCCCCCGCTCTGCTTCGCCCTGCCATGAACTGAGCCTCTTTGTTCCTCCAGATCCTTCAATGTGAAGTCCTTGCCGAGGGGCCACTCAATCAATGATTATGGACTGCCATTTCTGACATTTCCAGCAACAAAAACCATCTCTTCCTCCACGTCTTGGGTGTTGGGTATTCATTCCCAGCAATGAAAATGCCAACTAATATATTCCTGAACTCTCAAAAAATAAGGCATTCTCTTCTGCTAATTTTTGAGATGCTCCATTTCTAACTCTATGTAAGTAACTGATAGGAAAAGACAAAAAACAAAAAACAAAAAAAACCAAAAAACAAAACAAAACAAAAATTGAAACAAACAAACCAACAAACCAAAAAGAAAACAAACAAAGAATAAATAGAAATCAAAATTACAGTGAGTGAAACCAAAAGCCAAATCACCAATTTTGTAGACATGGTAACTACTTCTCAAGTACTCCTTGGCCCGTCTTTGCTCTGCCTCTATTCTTAGTTGGAGTCTATTAAACAGCATTGCTTCTTTCAGTAAGTACTTCTTTTTAAAGTTTGGATTAGTATATATTTGCAGTACACAATAATTACATCCATCATGGAGAGGTGGTACCTGTACATAACACATCTTCATTCTTCTTTTATTTCTGCTTCCCCTCTCTGCCTCAGCACTAAATTCTTGACTTTCACAGAACTCGCCTTCTCCAGGTTTTCTCCCAATTCATGTCTCTGATTACTACTTACTAATCAGAGTAAGCCCCTCTCAGTCAATACACATCACACAGGGACTCTCACGCCCACCTACATTTAAAGCATTCAAAGTGACAATCTTTGGTCATTTTCGCCATTCAGGATCCCTGTTTTGCTGGGCTTTCAAAAAAGATATCTTATTTCTAGGGCATGGCCATAATTCAAATCAGCAGATGCAGGTCTAAAATCATTATCCTTACCCAGCACAATCTTCTTTTTCCTCCTTGGAGGATGCTAATTATTTTCCATGCCCCATGCTATATCATGCTCTCAGGCTTCTTTGGTTGCTGAAATGTATTTATTTATTTTCTAAATGCTGAGCAATCTCAGTCTGCTCTCTTGCTCAACATTATTATTTTCCATTTTGGCAACTACCAACCTATTTCTGTGTCATCTGTTCATAGTCTCTAGTTATGCTGCTTTGGAGATTATGGGCAGATTTTCCTGGATTTCCAAGAGAACAATTACACTTTTCGGAAGAATGTGACTGAGAAAGATTCCTACACTTTGCCTTGACAAGCCGCTGTCCTGATATTTCCTCTTCTCTGACAAAAGCTATTCTATCTGCAGAACGTATTCCTTTTTTAGCTATGAGTAACTCTTCTGTTAACAAAATATTTTTTTAATTCTCATAACTACTTTATGAAAATTTCATGGGCTCCTAGCTCTATAATCACAAATAATTTCTTCCAAATAAATTCTAGTCCTTTGGTCTGATGTTTAAGCACCTTCATTTGGTATCGTCTTCCTACCTAAACAAACTTTGCAATCTGAATGCTATTAATCATGATTATTTTGAACTATGTATACTGTCCCGAATATCTTGTGCTTTCTTTAAACCATTTTCACAGACATATCATAAATTATTTCATTTTTATATCTTCCATATTTACATGGAAAGATAATACTGTCTATGCTTTAAGTTTCTGACAAGATACTAGTTTATATTCAAGATATTCCCTGATGCCTAAATAACTCCATAACTTTGAATTTAGTGCTTTATTTGGATTAACTGCTCTTACTAAAGTTTTTTTTTTTTTTTTTGAACTTCCAGTTTCATCACATATGATGATACTGTGATTGGACAAATGTGAGACAAAATTACTGTGCATTATGTAGAGTAGCTTGGAGTAATATCTATGACAGAAAAAGTATACTCTAACATTTTATAAACCAAACTAAATTATAGTGGTAGTTACATATATGGGTGAGTAAGAAAAATAGTCTCTTGGTTATTATTTACGAATTAAAAACTTGCCTTTAACATTCTTAAAGTATAGCAACTAGATATATTATTAATAATGCAAAGCAAACTCTATATTTTTCACAAAGTAACAGATCATTCATTCCTAGTATTGAAAATCAGTTTTAAGTTGACAATTTTTCTCTCTTGAAAAACACTACATTCTCCTAGTATTTCTTATTGTAGGCTAGAGTTCCTGACATGAAAAAACTATTGGTTTACATCCAATCAGCATGCTATTATTAAAATGTTTGCAATGGCTTATATCTTGATGTCCCCCAAAGCCTCATGTGCCCATAGGTGGGGCTTTTCCAAAATGGGTGGATCTAGGGCATGTGACACTGGGATTAAGTGTGTGTGGTACTAAATTAGTCCACTGATTGGAATTAGCATAGTTCTAAGTATGGTCGAAGGGATTTGTTGAACACAGAAGCCCCACTCTGTGTGTGGGTGGCGCCACTGAAGAGGCTTGTAGCTACATGGGATGAAAGGGAAAGGCAGGCCGCTTCTGCTGCTGCTGCAGCTGCTATGGCTGCCTTCTGCTTGCCACACCATGGACTGTTCTCTTCTGTGAAGCCCTCTGCCATGACACCCTGATTTAGAACCAGTGGACTCTTGACTGAACCCTCTACAAACTGTAAGCTGAAATAAACTTTTCCTCTTTTAACTTTGGGTGTCATTAATATTGTCTCTGCAATGAGAATAGTATGACAACATTCATCTGAAGTTATAATCAATGCATCTGAAATTATTGGGAAAATTCTGGAGAAATGGAAACTTTAGGATACATGCAGTTCATTCGGAAATTGTAAAACCTTTCCAAACTTAACAATGGCTTTGTAAAAATGTACTACTTACATTTAACTAATACTGGAACATCAAAGTCATCCCTTCGCCTATCTGACATTCTAAAGGACATCTCCTTGTACTACAAAAAGGCACCACACACTTCTGAAAGAAAATTCATTTATAGCTTGGCTTTGATTCAATGCCTACTGAAGATTAATTTAAGACATCTGATATTTGATTGAGACAGGTTAATGGGCGTTTTAGCTATCTATCCACTATTTCTAGGTTCTAGCACTGAATTAAGTAAAATGATTAGAAAGCAAAGTGTCTGACTGTACATTATTATCCTTATCCTTCAGAGAAATTCACTCTGTGAAATTAGATTTATATCATATTTTTTTGCCAGGTCAGTTTAAAACTGCTTATTTGAATAGCATCTCAATGTACATACAATTATTAGAGTTTATTGTCCTTTCAAAAATCACTTAAACAAGTGTACATGCGATAGCTACCTTCCTGTGTTTAGTTCTAATTTAAACCTTTTACAATTTTAATTATAACACAACTGTATTATAGAAAGTGTCACAAAATAACTTTATTTTTGTGATCCTACCTGACTAGATATTAATTGCCAAATTTAGAATCTTATCACAGACCACAGTATATTTGAGGTGACCAATATTCCCTCTTCCTCCTTCTTTCACACCATATCCTTGAATATTTTAAAAATTATTGACCACTTTGGCCTTTAGACAAAAATGTGAATTATGTAAATCACTCACCAGTTGTGTGGGGTTTGGGGTCACTTATTATACAGTAAATGGGCAAAGAGGATAAAGTGCCGAGGAAAAAGGCATAGGGTCTATCCTTAAAGGCATGAAACAGAACATGCAAATAGTAACTGTGAATTACAGTCAAATCAACTATACCACGCAGAAGCTCATGATTTCATTCTAGAAGTGAATAATGAGGCAGTGAGATAGAGTCAGAGGAATGTACCCTGAAATGTTGGTTGGAATTTGAAAAATGGCAAAAGAAGAGGAGTTAGGAGTGATCCCCTAGCCCATGACTCTAGAGAATACATGAAAAACACAAAGCAGCCAGCAGATGCGCCAAAGAGATTGGGGGTACACAGGTTCTCCTGACACTGGGCACTACAGGGCTGCATACACAACCAAAAGCAAACACAGTGCACAAAAATCTTGCCCTCAGATTTGCTCCCTTGCATTACACATCATTTGGCTCATTCCTAATAGCACTATATCTCTATGAGTGTTAAATTTAACTTCATCTGCAGCTAAAAACAAAGAACAATGGCTAAGTGTGTAAACAGAAAAACAGATACTCTCCAGAGCTTATTATCATTCAATTTCCAAATAACTTCAAAACTGTGTTAATATCGTGTTGACCTTTCCTACAGTTTTACCAAGAATATTAAGCAGGAAGTTTCTCTCCCCTCCTTATAAGACTTCTATATTTACTATTAACATTAATTCTCCTTTCTCATTAATTCTGGCTTGCTCCCAGCTTCCTAATTTTCTTCCTATTTTGACTTCATGAACTGAACTCTAGCACAATTACCTTTCCTCCTAGCAGTATAAATGATGTGATAAAAGGTAGTAAGTGCAAGAAAGATTCTTAATAAATTATGCATAATTATCTCTTCACTAGGTCCCAGTGTCATTTTCTTTGATTTAAATATACAATAAAAATTTATTAAAAAGAGGAGCTCAATATAATAATTACGAATATAATAATTTTATAAATGTTAACATGCATGTTACACATCATCTACACATTTTACATCGAATAGTTCACTTAATCCCAATTATTCCACTATGAGGTTGGGTCTGATATCATCCTCATTTAAGACAAAAAAATTGAGGTGCAGAATCATAGACTAACTTACACAGATCCTATAGCTTATGAGTGACAGAAGCTAAATGTTCAGGCTGTGTGACCCTGGAGTTTATGGTCTAAATTAGGTTTGCTATATGTCTCACTACCTGAATTATAATACTGAGCCACATATATACTCTAGCCATATCACAGGCACTGTGGTGAGTTCTGGGGATAGAAAAACTGATAAAATAGGCAAAGCTATTAGTTTATGAGGTCAGCAGATTTAGAAGGAAAAATGTCAACTCATAATCTATGCTGGTATAGATGAAATGCAGGTATAAAACCTAATATTGTCTACAGAGGTGCAGAACAGTATCTTGTGGGTATTAATTCCTAAACTGAAGGGCATATATTAATGATAAGTCAGGCACTTGATGGGGTACATAATTTTAAGGTCCACTGCAAAATAAAACGTGATGTTTCCTACACAAATTTTATTTAAAATTTCATGAAGACAACGACAATACAATAAACAAGACACTTTATGGAAATGGGTCTCTGTGTGGTCGCTCAGGTTGCACAACTACCAAATTAGCCCTAATCAAGTTAAAAAGGGAGAGAGAATAAGAAGGGAATGGGAAATGTGTATATGTAGACTTGAGGGGAAATATGGCAGATTCAAAGAGTTGAAAGAAGCTCAATGACACTGCCACATTCAATATGAGTAGGAAGGAGGTAACATATGAAGGGGCCAGATAAGGAAAACTACACTATGGAGCCTCAAAAGCCAAGGGGAGATCAATAACCATATGACAAGATGTTCAATGTTATTAGCCATCAGAAAAATACAAATCAAAACCATAATACTGCTTCGGACTCACAAGTGAGGAGGTATTAAAAAGACATAGTAAATGCTGGAGATGAGATGGAGAAATCAGAACCCTTATGTGCTGTACATGGGTATATAAAATGTTCATATGCTTCAGACAAAAGGTCTGAAAGTACCTCAAAATGGTAAACATATAGTTAGCAATAATGTTCCCAGAAGAAAGGAAGATGTATGTCTACATATAAGCTTGTACACGAATGCTCATAACAGCTTTGTCAATAAAGCCAAAAAAAAAAAAAAGGAAAGCAATCAAAATATCCATTCACTGATGTATGGACAAAAAGTTCTCATAAGAAAATATTTATTGGTATTTTGTACAGGAAAACATTTTACAATATTCCAGACAGAGAAATATTTGATAATAAAATGAAATGCTTACACAGGCTTCAACATAAGTAAACCTTGAAAATATTATTGTAAGTAGAAAAAAACCTAGTATCAAAGGACAAATTTTGAATGATTCTACTTATTTGAAATTTTGAGGAGAAGCATATTAAACAAACAAAAAAGTACAGTAATGGAAAAGGGAGGTGGCACTGAGGAGATGACAAGTGAGGGAAATGTTCTAACATTGATTGTGTCATTCACCCCACATCTCCAGAAATACTTTCCAGGCTTTAGGTGGTCAGTTTAATGTGTCAATTTATACCATGTAAATTACTTGGAAATGCCACTGTTAAAAGCAGACGCCAAAGAAAAAAGTTTTGGTGTTGTGGAAACTACTGGAAAAAGATATGAAAGGTGGAATTTGTAATTTGAAAATATCACTCATTCTGCAAGATGAAGGATCAATTAGGAACATGCTTTGGTTTGGGTTTGCCTTTACCCAAATCCAAGTGCTGAGATCCTTAGCTCCAAGTCATGGTATTAAAATGTGGTGCCTTTAGCACTTGATTGGATCATGAAGGCAAATCGCTCATGATTGTGACTGGTGTCTTACAAAGAAACCACGAACATCTTCCACAAAGTGAGGACAGACTGAGGGACCTTGCATGCATCAAGAGGAGTGTGTTTAATGGACAGCTAATGTGCTCTGCCAGCTCTTTAATCTTGGGTTTCCCAGTTACCAGGACCATGAGAAATAAATTTGTCTGCTTAAGCCACCTGTCTTATGGTCCTTGGTTAGAACAGTTTAAAATAAGCAGACTCAGATAAACTAGAAAGGGTGCTCGTTGCCCGTGTTTATTGGTAATGTACTAGGATAAGGTATTGGTGGTGAACACAGAGAGGAGTGGATTCCAGAAATATATTGAGGTGAATTTAAGAGAGTTTTTTTGAATGACTAGATGGAGAAAAAGAAAAGAAAGAAGTTGTACAGGCTGGCAGAACAGATCCTTTGGGAGGAATATCTGTAATTAGATGATTGTTATAGATAATTATACATATGTAAGGGTATATTCTTATTAATTATAATCACCTTTTTAATAATCTACATATATTACATCCTATATTAAATATTCAGCACTTTAAAACTAGTATTTAGTCATGCCCAGTGGTGCATGCCTATAATCCCAGCAGCTCAGGAGGTTGAAGCAGGAGAATGGCAAGGTCAAGTCCAACCTGGGCAATTTAGAAAGACTCTGGTTAGAAATAAAAGGGGATGGACTGTAGCTTAGCAGTAAAGCATTTGTCTAAAATGAGCAAGGTCCTACGTTTAATCCCCAGAAAAAAAGAATAACAGTAAGAAACAGATACTTAAAATTTGAATATTATGGTATTAAAGAAAAAGTGGAATAAAGTTTTCAGAAATGTTTATTTTAAAAATCGGATTATGTGCATTGCAACTTGCAAATATCAAAATATTCATTTTTCAAAGGGCCGCCTTGAAATTTAACGTTACTATCTGGACGTTCTGCCTATTTTAATAGTATACCTAGGACCATAAACTAGAAACAGACTGGACAGGTTAGAACCTTCGCTAAGCCACAGTGGCTCTTCCACTTGGAGGTAAAGATTTATCTTAGCTGTATCGCTACTTCATTGTCTATATAATAGGTCTAGGAATATAGACTTCCTAGGGTGGCTGTTATGATTAGTTGAGTGTATATTTATAGTGAGCTTAGCATCTGTTGCGTAAATGACAAAACATCTGGTATACATATCTAAAAGGTAAATATATGGATTTTATATTTACTGGCCATTTAATTTGGTTTCCTAAAAGCATCACACACATGTTCTAACTCAGAGAGAAACACAACTCTGCCATTTTTTTATGTAATCAACTGCATTCTTGCTGGTAGAATTTTTTCCTGGTCCTATGAATGAAATTCAATTACTTACACCATTTTGTCCATGAACAAAATAAAAGATATTCAGTTAAGGGCAAAATTACAATCAGGATAAAGGACTACTATAGGACAGGAAAATTAGTACCAATAATGATAAAACACTATATATGACTCCATAGCTTTGACATCATTCTTACCTGTTATGGTCATTCATTGTAATTGGAATTCTAAAAAAGTAAATTAGAGTAAGGGAAAAGTGTTTGCACTATGCTTGACCATATTTTTGGTATAATTCTTGATTACACTCACTGACAAAATATTTCTTATTCTGTGAGACTACATGATATTTTAATGGATCAAAGATAATAAAACAGTTTACACCATGGTTATTTAGAAAATTCACAACATGTGAGTGGAAAACTGAAATATGGGGCTGGAACAGAAAGCCAAGATTTAGAAAATATCACTGTACCAACCTATCAATGTATGTAAGCTTTCACTGTTTTCTCCAAGATTAAGAAATCAGGAAAACAGGTTTATTTTGAATTTCCAATTTTCTTTTATATCTTTTATAAGTAAAATGAAGGAAAATAAGAATGAGCACATTTTAAGTAAACAATAAAGGATAACGAAGCCAAGAAAATACTTAGTTCTAAAATTGTATCCTGTCTTCAGGTAAAATTTAGTTTCATGTCACACAACAGTAAGAATACAGGCTATAGAATAAGGCCAACTACATTCCAAAATTCTTCCTATTGGACATTGATTAATCATGTTCAGAAGAGTTGTGATGATTTACAGTGCATAAATGAACTCACCCCATGGAGACTGATATCATTTTATTAAGCCACACTGCTTTGAAGCAGTTCAAGTAGCCACTCATAAACACATACTGCCCCAGTTCTAGGCCTTGAGGAAAAACCATAGGTCATATGGTTCAACATTCTGTATTCCAAAATTTTAAAATACTGTCCTATCTAACATAAACATCGAATCCATTTTTGGAAAACCAACTGAAGTGCAAACAAAACAAAATATGCACAAAAGAAAGTAGAATAACAATATCATACAAAATGCTTACAAAACTGCTTGACTATAGTACGTTGTTATTTATAGTCAAGATACTTTTCCTTAAGCTGCTTTTATATATGCTCCCATAAAACATTCTTTAGAGATTGTATCATTTGTTTCTTCACTTTAGGGATCAATGTGGGGCCCATCTTGTTAGTATGATTGTGTAAGGTTAGATAATAAATCAGTCAATCTTAATAGATCATAACTGGACCATAAATTTCTGAGGGGTATTTCAATTTGTCACAAGTTTTACAGTCACAGTTAATTTCCAAAGAAAGTAATAAACTTGCATATTGTGACCACAATTTGTCATAGGTATGAGAACTCTTATAGTTGACAAAATGTCACTAAATTTTTTACTTGTATTGGTTTGATTAAAAAAACTCAAGATGCCTAAACAATATATATGTAATTATTTCCATTTTTAAAAGTCACATTATGTTAAAAGCATATTAAAATATTTACATCATTATATACCTAAGACACTTTATGTAACTGATGTGTGAATTAGCGTAACATATATTGGTAGTTCAACAGAAAATGCATGTTCTTTTTTGAATATGAAGCTATGCTGATTGTTTCACCAACTTTATTTTGTCAGTCACAACTACATGGGTGGGGAAAGTTCAAGAAAGTGAAAATCACGCAAATATAGCTATCCTTTGAACACACCTCAGGATGCCATGCCATCGATGTCATTAACGTGTTCTTCAATATTGGTTATATTTTATGGAAATATTTTACATAGAACAAGAATATAAATAAAAATTTTCCACCAAACACCAGCATAAGAAAACTACAGTTTCATTAAATCATTTCTGCACATACAGTAACAATTTACAACTACGTGATGGTGGCTAAAAATTTAAAACATATGAACTCAGCAGAGATGCATTAGTTAAGTTCGGTTTTGGTTTCTGCTTTTTTACTATTTTTTGTTCTGGTTTGTTTTAGGCAAAATAATTTTTTAAAAAGAATAGTAGTTTGCAAATATGTTCTTGTATTCTGTAGGTTGTCTCTTCAGTCCATAATAAATGAGGAATTCAAAATCACAGCTGTAGAAGAATAAATAACCTGATTGAAAAATGGATAATAGATCTAGAGAGACATTTCCAAGTAGAAACATACAAATGACAAACAGCTATATTAAAAAATGTTCCACATCATGAACCACCAGGGAAATACTAAATCAAAACTATGAGTTACTTCAGTCTAGTAAGTGTGACTATTTACAAGAAGACTAACGATAACAAGTGCCAGTGAGCAGATGGAGAAGAGAGAACACACATACACTGTTGGTGGGAATGTAAATCAGTACAGTCATTATGAAAGACAGTATGGAATTTCCTTACATATTTAAAAATAGAACTATGAACATAATCCAGCAATCCTCCTACTGGATATACAGCCAAAGGAAACAAAATCAGTATTTTAAAAAGATAGCAACATTCCCATGTTTATGGCAGCACTAGGGACAATAACCAAGAAATGGAAACAGTCTCTAAGTGCCTATCAATTAACAATTTGATAAAGAAAATGATCACACACACACACACACACACACACACACACACACACACATGCAGAGTAAAATGCAATTCAGGTATACACAGCTTTGACCTGTCATTTGTATTACATGCATGGATCTGGTGATCATTCTTGTAGGTGAAATAAGCTAGTCACAGAAAGACAGCTCCTACATAATCTGACTTACATGTGGAATGTAAAAAGTGTTATTCTTTCATAGTTGAAAGCAGGATAGTGGTTACCAAAGTCTGGAGAGCAGAGAGGGAAAGGAGGCAAGAGAAGCTGGTCAACAGATCTTAAATTACAGTTATACAAGAGCAAGAAGTTCTGCTGTAATATTCACAGAATCACTGCAGATAAAGAGTAAAGTAGAAGAAAGGATAAATGTTTGATAAAATAGATGTATTTTTATTGATTTAAACATAATATATTTCTATATTGAAAAATCACATGGTACCACAAATATTTTTAATATTGTATACTTTGTATATTTTATACAGCAGTTAAAATACAAAAAAATACTATTTGAAGAAAGAATACAGTTGAAATGGGATGTATACACAAACAAAACTTAAATAATTGTTAGAAATCTTCAATTAGAAGAGAAAGATCTCTTCAGGTGGCATACAATGTAATTTATAAAGATAATAAAACACTGCATGTGGATTGGAAATGTGAAAGGTTTTACACACACACATTAACAAAAATCAGGAGATTTAAAAAAAAAATCTTCCTTTGTGCATGAGATAAATAAGGCAATACTGTAATCCTCAACACAGAAAGCAAAAAAATATATTGTGGGTTTTGTTAAAAACCTCAAAAGCATATAAAACATGTTGCGTTTCTGTATTATATCTTTCACTAATATAATATAGTATAATATATTTCTTTAATATAGAGTTTTAAAAACTCTAAAATACTTTTTGAAATTTATGGGGCCAAAATTCTGTGATTAACTTTTATAAAGATATATATCAATCACTAGGAAATAAAAGTGACCTATGAACGTTATCAGTACAGAAAGTCTAGAGAAAGGGGCACCAGAGACCCATGAAGCACAGGCTGTAGGGGGATTCATGGGAAGTTATGGATATCATTGTTACAGGTATAAAAATGATGAGAAATACCTCCATCAGATTTCTAATTGTGTGTCAGGGTTATGCAGGTATGTGAAGTGTTCAAGTGATTTTACAGGACAGATTTTTATAAATTTTACAAGACAATATTAAAAAGTATACCATTTAATGCTAAAAATACGCAATATGCTATGTCATAATACTGATCTAAACAGCCAGTTAGTCATGTTTCTTACAATTTAAGAAGAGGTGGATAAAGTATGATAAACTTCTAATGTCCTCTCCTCTGCAGTACACATAAAAAGTGTGCAGTTCTATTGCCTATTAATAGCCTACATCTATAGGTGAGACCTACCACTGTCCCTGAATAAGATTTTAATTTACAAGTAAACGAATTTTTAAATAACAAAGCAATCAAAGGATTGTATCTATTCCTTTAATTTTTTATTAGTGGATATATGGATTACTACTGTAGATTTAATATATAGATTGCATTTTGTGGTAATTTTGGAATTAAATACAAACAAACATATATAAGTCAATTGTAGTCTTTCATGTGTAGTCTAAATTATTTCTCATTTCGGAAGCTGAAGAACAGAGGCTTACATTTTCATCCTTAATTTATCTAAAAGACTCAAGAACTAATCTGAACATTCTCATAGCTAGGACATATTAAATCTATTAGCCTATTGTGTTTATTCAATGTTGACAGTTCAAAGACGCTTGGAAAATCCAAACAGAATTAGAAAGTATATTAAGTATCTGAAAGTTTGGAATAGTCTTTTCTACATTTATGACAGGAAATGTGAGGTTGGTGCTCTAGACTGATACACCACATAATGCCATTGAAAAGCAAGTAATATACAAAGATTGACAGAGGAAGCATGAAATTTCCTTTGGCTAACATTAATTCACTTTAATGGTAAAATGAGGAAAAACAAGAAGTAACAGGGAATAAGGGAGCAGTCTGTCCTGTACAGTTATGCAGGTAATAGCAGAAGTTACAAATCATATGAGATTTATAGAGGTATTCTAGCTACAACCGTCACATTACCTGGCTTATTTTAAATGGATCCATGTAGATATTTTAATAACAATAATGTGGACAAGAGTGGATATAACTAACTCTCTTAAAAAGATTTTACAGTAAACTAGGAGAGTCATGATGATAGGTTGGACTAAAGAAGTAACAACTGAAGAACAATAATTGCATTAAGGATTTATTAAAAACAAGAGTAAGAGAGTTCACTAAATATTGAATGTGGGCAGAATAATACACAAGAGTCAATGACTCAGAATTTTAACCCATTTAGTTGGGAGGAAGGAATTATCATTTAATGTAATTAAACTTGAGAGATAGGCAAGTAGATAAAAATTGCTTAGGGTTGGGCTGGTACTTTAACTTTGAAATATTTAATATCCATCTGTCATTGTTTGGTTGGATACAGAAGACAAGTTCATAGTAGATATTCATGATGGAAATTTGGAGTTTGCAGAATCTAGCTTTTAATTAAAACCATACACTTGCATAAGAAGATTAAGGGAGTTAGGAAGTTAGGTCTAAAAATGCATTAGTTTTAAGAAAGTGAAAGAAAGAAAGTTCTTGGTAAACTTGCCAGAGAGTTGCAATGGAGTGATATGGTCAAAGCCTACTTGGAGTATATTTAAAAGATGAAAAAGGGAAGACAGGAGAAAGAACAGATGAAATTTCTTTTTTATCTTTATATCTACCTACCTATCCATCTATCTATCTGACTGCTTATCTATCTATCTATTTATCTGGTCTATCTCTCCACATATAAATAAACACAAAATGTATATTTTTGAATGTTGGCAGTAATGATCAATAGTGTAATTAGTACAGTATATTGTTGGGAGAAAATTACTGGCTCGATGTTCATGATATATTAGAGAAGAAGAGATCTAGTATCTGCATAAGTCATGTATTTCTCATCCATTGAGAAATGTATATTCAGATCATTTACCACTTTTATTTGGATCACTTTTTTCGCTTTTTTTTCTAATCATTTGTTCTGGATATTAATTCTGTGTCACATAAATAGTTGAAACATTTTTTTCTCGTGTTCTTTAGGCTGTCCTTTTACCCTGTTGATTAATTTCTTAGTAGAATTTTCTTTATTTGAAATAACATTATTTGTCTGTTTTTACTTTTGTTTCCTGTACTTCTGGGGATATCCTACCCAGTTAGAATAGCTACTACTAAAAAGGAAAAGAAATGGTGATGAGGATGTGGAGAAAAAGAACTGTAATACTGTGTATGTTGATAGATATGGTTGATAAAAATGTGCTACGAGTATGAAGAAGAATGCAGAAGTTCCTCGAAAAATCAAAAAGAAATCTATTATTATCTATCCCACTTTGGGATATATAGCCAAAGGAAATGAAATCCTCCAAACTCTGAGATACCTACATTCCCACATTTATTTTGGCACTACTCATCATAGTGAAGATATAGAATCAGCCTGTGTTCACATTCATGGACAAATGAATAAAGAACATTATTATTATCCCAAGAGACTTAGCCAATGCAACATCATCACCAACAAAGAGTCTCATCTAAGAGCTCTTTATGTTTACGCTAAATAATCACAACAAGCAACTAAATACATGGTTGATTAGCTATAACTGAAGCTATTTCTTAATATCTCTTAAGTTTATTGTATGACAAAGCATAAGTCAACAGCAGTGAAGGCACTGCAATATCTATATTGGGATAATTTTCATTGTAATAATTTCAAATTTATTCATTAATCATTAATATTATTTTTATGTGTCAGCTTTTGCTGCATGCTCAAGCTTGAAAATGGAATTCATCAAATGAATTATGTTGCTGCAAGAATTTATGAGTATTTACATATTTTCATAGATACACATTTTCTTCTAATTTGTTTTTATTATTGATATTTTAAATGTTACATTAAAGGGGCTGCATCACTGTGCAAGAATTTATTCAAATTTATTTCATTTTATCGCTTAAATTAGTTAACAATATTCACTAAAATAAATCATACTTAGTTCAAAATTACATTTACCAGTAAAATAACTTTTTGTTTATTCTGCTAATATTCACTGGTATCTCATTATTTTCTTATAATAAACTAGTACCAACTGAATTTTAAAGGTATGATACAGTATTTACCGGAAGAAAATAATGTGTTACAAAGCATATTAACTACCCTACAAAACACATTAAAATCACTTTATCTATTTCAATAGCATTTTCCACAAAATGATTCTTGTAAAACTGTGAATTGCTATCACATTATCTTACAATGATTGTTTTACAATATTTTACCCTGATTGCAGAAATTTTAAAATAAAAATTTTTACAAAAATAGCAATTCATTAATAAATGGTGTGTTTAAAATAATATTTTAATTCCAAATTATTTTCTAAATTTTCGGAAAAAAGTTTTTAAAAGATAAATTTAACACACGAGTAGGCTTCTTTGATAATCTTTATTCAAGCTGTGGGCTGGAAAAAATTCCAGAAAGTTGTAAATGATTGAAAACCCACCTCTCGGCAAGCTCAGATGCATCAAGGAAGATTTCCAGCACAGCTAATTATATTCTACCTCCTATGTCGGATGGGGATAGAAGTATCCATTTTGCCTATTGCCCAGCAGGGACCTATATTATTGCTCTCAGAGCACTAGCATGAAAAAATGCATTAGGTAAGATCTTAAAAATGTCATTCAAATAGAAAATCCTTCAGAAAAGCCCATTATCTCTGGAAAGAAAAAAAAAATACAGGTATTAAAATCTACAGATGCCAGGATCTGATGGTGTATTCTTTAGTATTCCTCTCTACTACTAGAAAATGACTCTTTTCTTCCAATCTAAAGACAATATCAAATAAGTTTAGCTTTACATACCTGTTGAGCTATGTGGTAAAACTATATTGTATAAAGAGATTAGAAAAATATGATTTCCATTAATACTCTGTTATTACAACATATGAATTGAAAAATTAACGACTATCTAAATTTAGTGAGTGTGACACAGGAATAAAACTGCATTTTAAAATTTGTATTTACTGAGACTACTGAAGGACTTACTGATTTAGGCACTGTTAGTGACTGTAGAGGACCTATAAATGGTGAGGCTGAGAAACACGAGAATTTATCTGAGATCACAGAGTAGGTAAATTAGTGTTACAACCTCCACATAACACTGTACTAGTCATTGAGCTCAATTATATAAACTTGAAATGTCAGAGCTAACATGATTAGGAAAACATGGATTATACCAATTAATTCCATTTGCATAAGATTCTGGGTATAGCTGCATTTGATATCAAGATTGTAAGTTTTCTACAAAAATACATGAGGCTGTATTGTGTATTTGTATGTTTTTTAGGTGTGTTTATAATAAAAGTAATACTGTAATTTCAAATACAGACGATCTCTGTAAATTACACACACAAGAACAATATGATCATTTTAAAAATAGAGTTCATTATTTCCTCCTTAAACTTTTTTTAAAATTTTTGTTAGCATGTACTAATTTTGTATATTCCTGGGTGCAATGTAATACTTCAATACCTGTATATAATAAGTTCTGATGTACAAACCAGGGCAATTACATTTCCAGTTCCTCTACTTCATGTTTGCAGCCGTTGAAATCTTCTATTTATCAATAAAATTGGTTATTGTCATCTATAGTACCCAACTGTTCTTTAATTTCCATCAAAGTGCAGGTGGATGAAAGGTCAAATAAGGGAGGTTTAGACAGATCTCAGAGACTGAATGTCATACAGGGCTCCCTGTACAGAGTTCCTTATGTAATTCTGATGTACAAGTCTGGTTAAAAACAATAGTTTGAATACTAACAGAATTTTAATTTCTTAGGCAAGACAGAGTATCAGCGAAACTAAGATTATTCAAGATCATCTGTTGAAATATCTCATGAAATAAAAAGATTTTTTTAGGCACTGATGATACTGTAGATTATGCTAGACAAATTCAATGGTATGGGTATTTTCTTTTTTAGAATTGAATGCATTTCATTATCTATACTCTCTTGACTACTTGAAAATATATGCATTTTTGTAACATTCTTTTTTTGTCATATTATTACCCATAGAAAATAAGCAGTAGTGCGTTTATTTCAACTATATACACAACTCTTTAAAATATTTGAACAAAAATTTTACCACTATTTGTTCAATTCTTTGCTAACATATTTTATTAGGTCTATTTATTTGCTTCTTTTCATTTTTGCATAGGTTTTTCTCCTTGACCTCTGTTTTGGGGTTTATATTTTCCTTCTGTTTTTTAAACATTCTTCTCAAGATTTGCCAGTAATTGCACCCCAGAATGCACTTCAGGGATGGTAACCCTAACCCTAAAATACAAACAAAATTCTACCTGAAAGTAATAAAATACAAGTGTAAACTTATGCTCAGATATATAACTACTTCTAATTTATAAAAATAGTTCTACAATGTCAATCATTCTGAAAAATGATAGAAATTTCCCTTCACATTTTTCACACTTTAGGTTTTGCTCCTTAGTAGTGCTTTTTATCTTTAATTTTTCTTAGTACATATTTGTCATACATATTGATCACATTCATCATAAGGAATATTTACCTCTACATAATATATCTTGATTCTTTTTTTGCTCATTCTGCTCCCAGCCTTCCAGTAGTGCATTTTTAAAAAGTGCAGATACTAAGGCTGAGGATTTAGCTCAAGTGGTAGAGCTCTTGCCTAGCAAATTTAAGGCCCTCGGTTCAATCCCCAGCAACCCCGCCCCAAAAAAGTGCAGATGCTGAAAGAATCTCTCTTTAAAATAATTATTTGTGAATACTTTGGTCTCATTTTGCTGATGATGACTTAAAATGGGAAAGAAGTTTAAAAATCTCAAATTGCCTCTATTGTATAACATACTATCAATTAATAAGTTATGCCATTATATTTTTAGGTGTTCTTAAAATCACAATTTTAACAGTTTTCATCAGCATGAAACAAGAACAGATGGTCTGAGGAAAGCAGGCAGTAGACATAGTTTGCAACATGCAGCAGTGCAGAGGTCGGTTACTGGGATGGCAAGAAAAAATACTGCATCTGTGTCGGGGCCTCGCAACACCGTCCACAAGATATTTTGAATATGAAAGCTGAATATTTTAAAATGTCTTGTTCATAAGCAAACAATTGCTAATTTTCAGTATGCTTCATGTAGTTTCATTGCACTTCTTAAATGGTATTCATCAAGAAGCAGAAAACGTTTATTTTCCACGGCTGCTTTCTTTTTGCCTAGAATAATGCTTGCAAATAGAACAAACAGCTCTCCATATGTGTTGATAGTTTTTAAGTGAATTGGGGCAAGTAACAAAGGAAATATTTGTCCCATTAATTCCAAACTCTTTAAGATTATCTCTCTGCTTACATTTTATGAAGCTCATCTTCAAGAAGTTGCATTTGCTTAAGAATGAAAAACAGGTAACAAAAAAAATTTAATGCAACCTTCATATTTTATTAAAAATCCAAGAAATTTCAGTGCAGACTTTCATGTGATATGAAAATAAAATCACTGAATTATTTTCTGCCTTCCAATAAAAGTAGTTTCAGTAAATAATTTTCAAAATATGACATCTCCTTAAGTCCTTAACAAGAGCCTTCTTTCATAAATGGCAATATCAAGTTTTAATAGTATTTGTGTATACCTAATGAAGAATAAAATCCTTTAACATAAAATAATATGATTGCGAATGCAGTGTCACAATAAATATTTATATGCTGAGATGTTTAAGTTCTTAGAAATCTTTAAGTATCATATCTTGTTCAGCTAGTTGTACCTAAGCAACTGCCTACTTCATTGATAGAAATTCCTTTTGAATTCATATTTATTCTACAAAATAATTTTTAAATATGGTTTGCCCAGGTTATAGTGTGCAAACTCCTGGACAAAAATGCTTACCATTACTATAAAAACAGAAGAGACACTGATAAAACTACAACTTCTGCATACAGGTTCAAAAGTAAAAGCTGAAGATGATTCTTCTTACCATAAATTCAAATTTTTAAAAATCTTGTTTCATTTTAAATATATCGGTTTATTTGAACAAACAAAGAGTAAAACTGGACTCAGAACTAAAGGTTGAAACAGAGCTGTTTAACACATGAAGATATATTTTGCAAATAAACATTAAAAAAAGAAGAAAAAATATTTTCAGTTATAAATTTTCGAAGTGATCTAAATCACACCATGATAAGCTTGTCATTTTATACTTTAGGAAAAAAAAAAGAAAGAAATTGCTTTTAAAATTGGTTACTCTGCTTTATTAATTCAGTTAATGGTGTCATTTTGAAAGGACCATTTCATGTTAGGGTTGAAATTAAATGAGTTTCAATCACAATGACTTTTGAATAAACTGTGTCCATTAGTGAAGCAAAGTATATTTATTTACTGGACTGAAGTGCTGAACTCCCTAATATGAAGAATGAAAATGCTTTCTGTTCCAGTTGAAGCACCTTTAAAGATGTTCCATTCAAAATTTTGCAGCTATATGTTATGCCATGTTAATTCCAAATGCTTAACACAAGGCAATTTTTCTGAAAATGAGTCTGGTCACAATTGACGATATACAAGTTTAGGTAATGATTTGACTAGTATTCTAATTTATATTTTTATATTAATTTTATATTAATTCATATTTTAAAACGTAAGTGATACATATATCATAGTTTATTTCCATTGAATTTTTAGGAAAATAATCAGTGAAAAACAATAATTCATTTTACATACAAAATAGAGGACAAAGTGGCACAATAACATAGAAAATGATGTGGGGTTGGGGATTTCCCTCAGTGGTAGCGCACTTGCCTAGGAAGTTCAAGGCCCTGAGTTCATCCCCAGGACCCCCCCAAAAAAAAATTTAAAAAAAAGAGAAAATAATGAAGCTGGTTATCAAAAGATGATATTTTGAGCAATGCTGTTTTAAGATAGTTAAAACTTACTGCTATTCATTATGAGCACTTCTTATTTAATATAGAGTGAGATTAATTTCTACACAGATGTAAGCTTATAATTTATTAGTTCAGCAAGTATAAGAGGAATAAAATTATTATAGATTCTGAAATTTAAGAGCAGATAAATGACACAAGGGAGATGTCATCCACTAGACAATATAATAAGTACTTTCTAATTATTATATAAAGCATTCTATTCACATGCTTGGAATTGCCTTCAGTTGTGTTTACTACTTTATACGAATTTTAGACACAAAAAATCACTACCTTAGCAGAACTTGTACTTCTATTTAGTGCTAAAATTGAAAAGTAATATAATCTTTGTAGAAAACTGAAAGAAACCAGTTTTACCATATGTATATGGAAAAGTAATTTGAAATTTTATGAAGAATAAACCATTTTTAAGCAACTTTGCCTTATGGAGCACAGAAAGTTACTTCTTTCTACTTTAATGTTCTGTTTAGATACTCTACAGAACCTGGAAGAGTCTATTCCAAACCAGTATTTATTGCTGCATAATATGGGAGGTTATAAAAGGCCCAGAATGAGACAAAAATTAACTCGCTTCCTGGAGAGGAAACTTGGAAAATGTGGGAGAAAATAAGTATGTAGGATATTTTAAAATGATCTCTCAAATTTAGATTTCTAAGAGTTTATTTCAAATAAACTGTGAAAGAAAGAGAAAATAAAGATGATGAAATCTGAAATCCATGATGTCTTTCATCCTGATTTTGCTTCTTAAAGAAAGGGACTAGCCTGTAATCAATAAATAAGAAAATGGAAACAAAAGGGAGACTTTTGGAGATGGGAACAGGATCAGGAGCATGGGAGTTAAGGTAGAGAGAGGAAAAAGGATTGAGACTAATCCAGATGATGGGAGATAATACTTTTAAATTGCTTAATTTGTGCATGAGATATCTTTATGTATGATCTCATTTCTTCATTAAAACATTTTGGCAGGAATTTCTTGTCATTAACCTTATTTTTACCTGCAGAAACTGGAATCAGACATAAGAAATGATATGGCCAGTGAAGTACTAAAATGAGAAAGTCAGGCTGAAACTTTGGTATTTGTAACATTTTCCATGCCTTCCCATAATAATTCATCAATACGTTATTTCACTATTAAAACACTTATTGATCAATAACAATAATAATAAGAGATGATTAAAAGAAACTTTAGTTCCAAAATTGACTACAGGTCAAGAATATTTTATAACATTTTAACCATTAACTGGAAATCCTTACTGAGTTTTTTTCCATGCAATAGGATCAATGATAAAATCGACTCATAATCACACAAATCCCTTATTATCCAAACTTTTGAAACAACTATGGTTTTATTTAGTAAACAAAAGTTTCTAAAATGAAAATTTAAGTTGCTTGGTAAGTACATGACAATTTAAAACTTTAATCCATGGCTATTTTACACATGACAGCAGTTTTTGAGTACTAGATTAAATTTTCTTACGTAATTTAAATCTTACATTTGAGTACATGACATCAATAAGTAAAAAGGCCAAGTGTTGTAATTTTTATACACCCATACACTTGAAGATGACTGCAAAATAAAGTGTTAAGATTAAGCTGTCCATTTAATGAGATTTTAGATAAGCCTAGTATATTAATAGTATTTTAATGGCAGTATAACCAGTAATACTCATTATCCCTAAGACAAATTTCCTAGAAAAGTTAAACAAAATGAAAAGGTTAAATTAGTGACAACTGAATAAAATAGAAACAAAATATTATCCTGAAGAACAGTGAATACTGGAAAATACTTACAAAGCAAGTTGATATGTTTTCATATATGCTTGAATTTTATCTGAAGAGCTTTTAAATCACATATTCTAAGTGTAGGAAAATTATTTGAATTATAGGTAAAAGTGTAATTAGCTTTTAGTATCTCTGGGGTTTTTTGTTGTTGTTTGTTTGTTTGCTTATATGTTTGTTTGTTTTGTATGCTACAGAAGACTGAAGCCAAGGCCTTCCCTACCTATCTATCTATCTATCTATCTATCTATCTATCTATCTATCTATCTATCTTCTATCTATCCCCCTTCTCTCTCCAGAGTCTTGCTAAATTGCTAGGATGGTCAGGCTGCACTCAGTCTTGCAATTCTCTTGCCTTGGTCAAGAGAACAAGTGCTACAGGTTTGCACCACCATGCTTAGCTCAAAGATTTCTGTTTTGAAGTACTATATTTTTGGTTTTTATACCATATATTCTTAGAATATTTTGTAACATATTAATATGCTCAGTTTAAAATGTCAATACATTCCACAAAGTAAAGAAGGCTTATTAGATTCAGGAACCAGCATAATATGGAAAATGTCATATAAAGGTATAATACTTTTTCTCAGAACCATTTGTGTGAAATTAATATGATTCTATCACTAATTAAACCTGGCTGGATTGTAGCATAAAATATCAATTAGGAGAATGTAGTGGTCAGCAAGTTACTATCATTAAAACTTTAACCATACTTGTTGAAAATGGACTTTGAAACATTAAGAGAATCATTTACTTCATAAAGACAGTAATGTTAAGATTCTGGATTATGACTTAAACCATGGACATTTAAAAATCTGCAAGGAGAAATTGTCAGAAAAAAATAATTTGGGGGGGTCGATAAAGGGTCTCGCTATGTAGTTCAGCCTCCCCTTGAACTCACTGTACATCTTGAGCAAGCCCTGAATTTGTAGGCATTCTCTTGGCTCAGCCTCCTTACTGCTGGGTTTACAGGTGCATGCCACCACGCCCAACTACAAGAAATAAATTTTATAGACCCATGTTCTAACAAAAATGAAATAATTTGTTTACCTTCCATATTATCAAGGAGCACAAAATAGAAATATGTTATTGTAAATAATTTTCAAAGCAAAGCAATTTCTTCTAACTTTTAAATTGTATTTAATTGCATGCATGAGAATACCATTTAGATTGAGACCATTCATTCACTTTAACAGAATTCTGAGGAGCATATATAAGCATTTTTTTTTTTTTTTTGGTGGTGCCAGGGATCGAACTCAGGCCCTTGTGCTTGCAAGGCAAGCACTCTAATCACTGAGCTAAATCCCTGGCCTATAAGCATTTATTATGGAGGCCCAGACTATAACTCAAATCCTGATGTTGCTCCTTAAAGCCTGTGTGACCTTGGACAAATCACTAAATTTCCGAATCTCTGTTTCCTCTTCTACAAGCTTGGGAAAATAACTGGACTTAGCTCATGGGGATATTTGAGATAAACTTTTAGAAATGTAAATTTGAGAGATGATCTTAAAATCTCCCGCATACTTTTCTACAATGTGATTAAGAGTCCTTTTCCATGGAGAGGCATAATCAGATTTTTCTTGCCTTGGATTTTAACTAGCCTTATAATTGACTTGCAACCATTATAATGTGGCAAAAGTGGCAAAATACAATTTCCAAGAATTCTTTGGAAAAGACGGTATAGTGTCTTCCTGGCCTGAATCTCTTGAAACATTCTCTCTGGATGAGCCTGCTGACCTACAGGAGAGACTATCTGGAGACAGGTACGCTGTGGAGGCTCTGCATAGACAGCTCGTCGCCCACAGCCTGCAGTGACAGCCGGCCACCTACGTGAGCCAGCTTGGCTTTGCAGCACACTTAATATTCTCACAGCCCCAACGACAGACAGCATTTAAGCGCATGCGTATGAGAGAATCCATGTAATCCCCACTCAGCTAAGCCTTACTGAATTTCCCCATTCACACAGAATAAGCTAAAGAAAATGGTTGTTTTATGATACTATGTTTGGGAGTCATTTACCACGCAATGAGAATATTTAAAACTAAATTCAGCTAATGTGTTGGATGGATATGAAAATGTTATCAGCATGCTGAGTTTGTTATCAGTTTGTCGAGTAATTACCACTTCTCTGGTACTTTTAATATTTATTGTCAGGGAAAAAAGCTCTCTCTTTTTTTTTTTTCTTTTTTAAAAAATTTTTGAAAGCTCTTCTATCATACCACTCTTGGACTTTTCAACCCCCTTATCTACTTTGTTCTGTAAGAATTAAGGGGCTATATGATTGGAACTGTGGAGATGTAAACTGGATACACTTTCCCTAATTATTTTCTTTTTCATTTCTTTTCAGAAATGACCTCACAGAGGCCACTAATTCTCCCTTACTCTCCCATGTGATATCTTTAGTATTTCTGTTCCCACAAGGGAAGGTCAAGCTGAGAAGTCTATGGCTTCCAGGGACTAGTTTGGGTACCTGTATATGATTCTTGACTTCAGTATAAAAATTTCATTATTATTTATAAATTTACTCAGACTAAGAATAGATTCAAGTCATTTGATACTAATTTCTACTTACTTATTTTATCTTTTATGATAGCTAATTGTGAAATTATATAAGAAAAACTATTTAAATTGAGAGGCCCCTTTAAAAATCTAGAAAGATGATTATATTTGCTAAGTATATTGACATTTTACTGGATAACATTATTACTTTGAACCCCATGACATTGAAGATACTTTTCTGCTTATGATCTACACATTTGCAATTTCATCAGACTTACTATATTCACATTGGTAACATTTATGAGTGTTGTATTTCCCAAACCACTACCAGAGGCTCAAATAATTGCTAAGACTATTTTCCTGTTAAAAGAATTAGTTGTAGACTTTCCTCGTAGCTAAATATTTTGAACTGTTTTTTTTTTTCAAAGTGTGGCCTAGAATCTGTATGCCCACAAGTGGTGAGCTTATTAAAAATGCATTCTGAATTCTTGAGTTAAGTTTGGGGTAGGAATATAGCATCTGCAAAAGGGAAGGCTATCCTAGGGATTCTCATAGAAAATACAATTTCACACCACTTTGCATGACCAGTCTGACATGATCACAATATCATCTGAAATAGACAGTATTCAACCAGATCTTAAGTGTCAGATTTAAGAGATTCTATGAACAACTAGAATTTGCTCAGAATAAGAACAAGATAAACTTTGATTCAGAAACTGTGTGACATGACATAGATGAAAAATATGTACTCAATACTTATGCTCAACATACTGACATGTGCTTCATACAGTATTCTTCACCTACCCTACAATAATAAAGAAAATAAAAACTATTATCAACATTTTAAATGGGAAGGTCATATTAAATAAATAATTCAATAATTATTGTTGTAGCAGAAACATCATAAATAGAAAAGGCAAAATTCAAAACTAGATTTGCCTTCCTTTATGGTTCAGCTTAACAGTTTAGTCTGTGAAATTTGCTGCTGAAAAAAATTGAGATATTATGAAAAAAAAGGCTTATTGGTATCCAGAAAATAAGTAAGGCATCATAAAATATTTTTGGAGATTATCAAAATAGATAATAAATAGTCTTAATTTCTTATCCACTGAATGAAATTTGAAGAGAAAGCATATTTGTGCTTCTATAATTGCTTTTGAAAAATAATCCAAGACAAAAATTTTAAATATGTGTTATTAGAGATAATCCTTAGCAAACAATCTAGAGGACTGTTTACATAGCTACTATGGAAGAAATTTCTGTCAGTGGTCTGATGTGGCCTAGGGCATAACTACTAGAATAAAATATCACAGCTTTGTAGTCATTTGATAACATTCCATTGATGAAATAACTGAATATAACACAGATTTCATGCTAGGAATATACATATAAGAACAATAAATATAAAGGTATAATACAGGATAAGAGCATGAAAATAATTGCCCTGCGGTGGTCTAATCCACAGTAATGTACCCAGATGGAAAATGAAAACAATCCTCTACATTTTTAGACACCTAACTTTATGTTTACTAACTTCATGAAAGTTTAAATCTTTTCACACCTTACAACTGTGCCATAGCAGTATCTGTAACTTTCCATCAATAAAACATTAAAGCAAACTCTGTAACAATTATTTCAGTGCCCAGATGATTATGATTGTCATTTATACCCTACAAACATGAAATTCAAATTGAATATATAAAATAAATATGTTGAAAGAGTGCAACTATTACCCAACGAGGAGGAAACAGGACCAAAAAAAGGAAAGATGTTGTGTAGACAAGAAAGTGGCCCTTTTGTGCCAGTTTATAAGATTAGCATGCTCCCTGTAAATCATGATGAATGGAAAGTTCAGGAAATACCTTACACAGAAAATGATTTCAAATTTTCCTACTATTACATAAGTCCAAATACTCTGAGCTATGCATATATTTTAGGAATCAGACATTTTGTAGAGATTAATTTATATTTAAATGAAAAATTTAATATTGAGTAAACTCATCTGAAAGACTAATTTCATAATCTTTAATACTGTGAAATGTAAATTCCATCACGTCATTACCTCAGCACCTCCTTCTCTCTCTTTTTTTATGTATATTTGGAGCTGAAAAATAATAACAATCCATGCTGTGTAATCAACATGAGGTCCTGGTTAACTGATTTCTAAGTAACTTGGATGCATGCAGGTAAAAGGTATCAAAATGACATATTTGTTCGTTCGTACTTGTTCTCCTTTTCTTATATTCTAAATTACATGAAAGCAGAAACCTACTCTTCAAATGCATGAAAACATTTGAACATATTGAAGGGCTGAATAATAGCCCCAATTTTTAAATTTGGAATTGTTTTTACATACACAGCAAAGGCAGAATTTTAAAATTGTAACATCTTTTAAAGATTCGATGTGTGCTAAAAGTCTATGAAAATAACCTAAAAAGCAATACCGATAATCTAAGAATTGTATTTTAAACTTCAAAATATACATAGGGACATTTTCACCTATAAAATTATTCTGAGGCTGACTCTACGGTACAGCAACCTTTAGAAAAATTAAAACTTTGATTTGTGCAAGTTACTTGTAAGACTGTATAGTAAAGCTCATTCATGTTCACAAGCCTGGAAATCACAAGGGGACAGGAATCTACGGCATTATAGTTACTGTTACCTGATCACCTTCAGAAAACGTGATGCCATCTACAGCTCTTTTCCAAGAAATTTCTGGAACAGGTTCTCCCTCTGCTTCACAGATGAGTGTGACGTGACCATTCTCATAGGTAGTCTCGTTTTTAAGCTGTATTATGTGAGGCTGTACTGTAAAAAATGTATACATTACTCAATTGGCATTGGAGTTAGAACTGTTATTATTCATACTGAAAATCCAGGTAGGCGCTTAAATCCACATTAATATATGATGACTGTGTGGCAGTTATTATGGGAAGCAAGAGAGCTGCAAAGAACCGGGAAAAAAAAAAAAAACCTTTCAAAAGTAATACTCATCTACTCTCATTTAAAAAAAATAATTTGAACTGGGTGTGGTGGTGCATGCCTATAAACCCAGCACTCAGGAAGGTGAGGCAGGAAGATCACCGAGAGTCCAAGGCCAGCTGGAGCTACATAGTGAGACCCTGTCTCAAAAATGAAGGAAAAAAAAAAAAAAGAAAACCAAAAATAGTTTGAGATAGCTTAGAAACCAACATAAAAACTACATGTCCTTTGAAAATTTCCCAATTTTAAAGCTACTCTATTTTATTCCTTTAGTAAAGTCACAAAGTTAAATTTACCTTTTATACCCACGTGTGTATGTATATACATAAACACACATAGATGTATACATATTGTACATGTATATACATAAACACAGACATGTGTACACATGCATATTGTACATGTATGCCATCTGTTTATGATTGCCTCTTACATATTAATAACTTTCACTAAATGAAATATGATTAATGTATCTTGAATATATGCAGTTGAAATTAATAATGATTTAAAAATATATACGTATTACTAAACCTCCTTTTCTAGTCAATTTTTTACCTTAATTTACCTTAGCAATATATTAGATGAATTATTTATTATAACTTCTATGAAAATAACATTATGTATACTAATTAAAACTACCTTAATAGGAAAAAATGTCCCTCCACATGTTTACATACACACAGCTTTATTTTTTCAACATGGTATTATCTGTGTTTCTTAGCTTTTTAGTTGTTTAAAAGTAAAATGAATAAAAGTCTAAAAGCCAGCACATGTGATTTCAGTAAAGTAACATTTTTAAGTATTTTGATACAAAGGACCAAGAATATAAATAAGCTGTCCTTAATCTCAGAAAACAGTATTTGCAATACCAAATATATGCCACATAGAGTTTTCATCAATTTACTGCTTATTCCATATATATGTGATTTTGTGACAAAATAAACAAAAATGTATTCCATTATGTTAGAAAAACTAACTACAATTTTGAAGGTAATATTTTATGGATTTTTTTTTATTTGAAAGGATGCAAGTATCAGAATGTCTTCCTTCATGTCTTTTTTCTCATTTAATGGAATCCTAATAAAAACAGAAGTAACTATATAGTATTTCATATTGGCTTATGGAAGTAGACTGAGAAGGTTATCTTTGTAATTAAGTCATAAACTACCATTTCTTACAAGCTTTTTTTTATACAGAATAGAATTTAGTCTTACAGTTTTTAAATAAAAATATTTTCAGGTGGAAAACACTATTAGAACAAGTTGGGGACTTTCTGTAATTTCTGAGTGTCAAGATTATTTACTTTCTGTCTATGTGAATTTCAACTCCAGGCTCTTAGCTTTGTCTAATTCTTTTCATTAAAGCCTTTTCTGTATACATAACAGTCAACATTGGCCTTCTCAATAACACTCCGAAATAATAATCCTGTTTAGAGTTTTAGCGATTTATCCAATTTCATAGTCTTCTGAGAATGTATTATTAAAATGTTATTTTAAAAATTTAATCGATTCTTGTATAGAGTTTCCTCACTCCCCTAGAATATAATCATAAAAATTTCTCTGGTTCATAAAATGTTTCCATTACCATAACCATAGAACACATGCGTGAATGGCGGGTCCACCACGTAATGGCATTCACATTCTGATCAATGTTAAGGAGTACCCCTGCACCAGATATTGCAAGCACTAGGATGCTTAGTTCCATAAATTTTACCCTCCTTCCGTTTCCCTCGCTTTGCTCTGAAACCATTTTGGTAATTCATGCTTTAAATCTAACCACTTTCACTCCCAAAGTCTTGTGTTAAGGTAGGTCTTTTGGAGGGGACCAGATAATGGGGGTGCTCTGCTTATCAATGGATTAGTGCATTGATGAGCTCAGAGCCCACTGTGTCATTCAAGGGGGGTGGGGTTGGAAGACTTGGGTTGCTAGGAGAATGAACTGAAAGGGCGTATTCTTGTCCCTGACACCTCTACTCTCTCTGCTTCCTGCTCTCTATGATATGAGCAACTTTCCCTCACTGGTCTCTTCTGCCTCGCTGGTTCTGACTTGGCAATGGACTGAACCAGCAAAAACTGAGAACCACAATAAAGTTCTCCTCCTTTAAATTAAGGGTATTCGTACTTTGTCCCACAAATGGGAAAATTATACAGAAAATTGATGTCAGGAGTGGGATCATTGTGGTGACTTTGGGGTAGAAGATGTGGTGTAGAAAATTTTTGAAATGGTTTATGCTATGAGTTTGAACAGTTTTGGTGACATGGACTAGAGAAGCCCTAGAATGCTGTAAATAGAGCTGGTTCATGATTCTTGTTGGAGCTCAGAGGACCAAAATTCTGATAGGAATGAAAATAGTAAAGGTCAGACTCATGAGGTTTCATTTGAGATATCAAGTTTTCCACTGACAACAGGACTAAAGGTCTTGAGTGCTAGCTTCTGGCTGAAAATTTGTCTACATTTTACCCATGCTCCAAGACTTTGCAGGAGAATGAGAACAGTGAATTAATTAATCTGGTTGAGGAAATTTCAAGCCAGCCCAAAGTTCTGGCTGCATATGAGTACTACTTGCTGCTTTTAGCCAGATTTATAGTGACAATCCGAAAGATGTGCAAAGGAGGCAAAATATGTGCAAAGTTTGCACTTTTGCCAGAAAGAAATAACTTGAAAACTGGGTTATAGGAGTGCATGGTTGTTGAAAAGATTAGCATTGAGAAGCAGCCAGTTACTTTGCATGAAGACAATAGAAAAGATTTATTGAAATCATCTCAGGACTTGGACAGACACAATTCTTTGCAGGATCAAAGACTGTAAGAGTATAAACTCCTTTAAAAGACTTTGCTTCTAACGTTTAGGGCAACAGAGGAAAGTGCTTTTTAGAGTTCAGCCATCTAGAGTTCAACCATCCAGCACTCAGAGGCTGCTCCAGGCATAATCCCAGAGGGCCAGGCTGCTGCTTCAGCAGCAGAACATGATGCCATTCATGTGTTGCTCATTTTGCAGTAACAGAATACAAATGGTTTAAGGACATAAAGGCTCCCACCCATATTTCAGAAAAGGGCAGGACAGCCAAGCAAAAATGTGTGACAGGGTCACAGTACTTGCCAGGTGCTCTTGAGAGGGTGATGTGTGAAGCTGTCAGAATAAAGTTGAAGGTGCAATGGAGACTCCAGGAAGTTGAACATTCCAGGAAGACAGAATATCTTCAAAGGACATTCATGGGCAGTAATCGTAGCCCACCCAAGAGAGGGACATGTGGGCTTCAACAGGCAATGATGTAGATGTGGGGCCGCTCAAGCCATTTAGTGCTAACATGTCACCCCAAACTGTCTGGGAGCTGGACAAGGAATGACAGGATTTAATGTTTACCCCGTTGGATTTTGATCTTGCTTTGGTCCAGTATCTGTCTATGACTCTGTCTCTCTCATTTGGTACAGAAATGCTTACCCTGTGTCATCGTATGTTGAAGTACTTATACTTCTTTCTTATTTTTATATTGGTTCACAGCTAAGTAAGTGCTTGCTTTGAGTCTCAAAAAAGACATTGTACATGGACTTTTCCCCAGTGCTGCAACTGTTAAAACTTAGGGAACTCTTAGAGATGGATTAAATACATTTTATGTAATGAGACGGACATGAGCCTTTTGGGGACCAGGAGTAGAATGCTATGGTTTAAATCTAAACCATAAACTATCACCCAAATGATTTAGGTTTAAAAATGAAGCTTTTGTAAGGTGACTGGATCACGTGAGCACTACTCAGAAGCTGATCAGTCCATTGATTACATCATAGCTCACTGTGCTGTTTAGTGGTTAGACCTAGTTAGAAGAGGTGGGTCACTAGGAAGATGACTTGGAAAGGTGTATTTTTGTCCCTGGCCCCTCTTATCTTTCTCTCTCTCTGCTTCCTGTCCACCACAACATGAGCAATTTTCTTCCACCAGTCCCTTCTATTCTGCACTTTCTCCCTGGGAACCTACTGACCAGGCACTCTACCCACTGAAAACATAACAAAATGTAGCCAAAATAACATCTCCTCCTTTCAGTTGTGTGTGTCAGGAATTTTGCCCAAGCAGCAAGAAAGTAACTAATAAAATTACAATGTTTTTAAAGAAGGAAAAAAATATTTTAAATATTATTGGTGTAAATAATTGTTGCTATTAAACCTATTAGAGACAAAAATCATATTAGCACCAATCAGCAAATTTTTATTGTAAGCCTAATGGAAGATATGTCACTAATTTTATTAAAAGAGTACTAATTCTCTATGCTCTATAAGTTTCTCCAAAGTATACATCTTTTGTGAAACATATATTTATATTCTCTTTTAATAAAATAAAAAGGAAATAATTACAGTTAAATACCTACATTTCTAAATCATAGCATTACATATGGATGAATGTAAAACTTAATCTAATATGTGTCATTTAAAAAATGTATGAAGATCACAACATATCGACATAAAATTGAATTATTGATTCAGCTTCAGTTATGAAACAGCTAAAATTTCACAGAAATATACATGTGTAATTTCCAGTAATTCTTAAGATAATTTTTATTTTGTAGCTGAATATAAAAATGTATGTTAGAAATGAGAAACCTGAGGTTTAATTATGGAAAGTTAAAACAGTTTATATAAATAACAGTTTACATTGACTCAAACCTTTCTCTAGACTTGGGAATTTTAACCACGGTGCTAAAAAACTTACCAAAGACCTGGAGGAAAGCCTGCTTTTCATCTTCTCCTGCCTTATTTATTGCCCTACAGATGTAAGGTCCTCCATCACTATTGATTATGTTCCTGATGGTGAGTTCTGTATTACTTCCTCTCAATATGTACTTTTCATTTTCTTCAATGATTTTGCCATTCCTAAAAAAAAAAGTTGATTTTCATGATCTGACTTTGTAGCTCCAGAGATCATGTCCAACTATTTTATCTATAGATGTTCATTGCTTCATTGATAGAAATTACTGTATAATATAATTTTGGTAGCTCAGTAACTTAATTCTTAAATACAAAATTATGCTCAAAAACTGTTTTGACTTTAGAGACAGAATATCATTTGGTAGCTGTTAAAATTTTGACACTAGTCAGTTAAGTAAACACATTGGTTTAATTTGTACTTTCATTATTTATAAGAATTTAATTTTATTTGCTCATTTTTTTCACTCGCACTTTAACTCAACATATATTTATGAGATATACTTATGTTTACCTTGAAACATATTTGAAATAATCTCTATGGAAATATCCTTTAAAAATTTCAAACTACTATAATAGTATATAATAGCATATAATTTATAATCAATATGCATTTATATAATCAATATAAATACCTCATAAATTTATATTGCATATACATACTGACAATAAATGTGTAAGATGAGAGAATTATGTAAGAAAACAACCAAAGAAATTAAAATGGCTATAATTCAACAGAAAAATTTTTCCTGTTATACATAAATACAGTATTAGTATTTTCCAAGAATACTGAAATCATTTTTATTCTGTTTCAATTGTAGTATAGATCACCTTAAAATAGTCTTTCAACTTTTCGTAATCTATGCTGCAGTAAAAATATTTTAAATACAGTAAAAATCTGAAATACTTCTAAAACCGTCCTTAACAATTATGAAAGCTTCTTAAACATTTGCTTCATTTTATTTACAAATCGCATTCTCCTTTTCAGCGTACTATTCTTTCATTTCCTTCTTTCTTCTATATTTTTATCCTAATAGTGGTTTGGATGACTGAATTGAACTTAAAACTTACTAACCTAAAATGTCTCGGATCTGTCCTTGCTGATATGGAAATGTGCTTTTTCATATGCTTAAATTTAAAGAAAAATCTCTAAAAATTGTATTAAAAACATCTCTCTTAGAATTAAACAGAACAGTTTTCTGATGAACTATCAACATTTTTTAGTGGATTCTGGTTCCATTTTCAAGCAAACACTGATACAGTCTCATAACACAATAATTCTTGTTTTCTTATGCCTCAACATCTGTTTTCTCAGTTTTTCATGACATCTCCCAACATATCATGAAGCATGAAGCATGAGAGAACTGAAGAATTGGAAGGGCAGGGTTTATAAAATAATAGCAAGGCTATATATTATCTTGTAGTTATGTATTTTTTCAATTTTTTACTAATCTAAAATTTACAACAACTATAAAAATAAGAGTATTTGTCTAGAATTTAACGCATAGATATGGCCATCACCACAATTAGTGCTGTAATATATTTTTCAGTATTTTCAATGGGATTATTCATTTGTTTCCTAACAATAATACGATATTAACAACACACTAGAGGTTTCAGTGATTTATATATTGAAAAATCTATGAAATTTGCCAAATTAATGGACTAACATTACACATTCCTAAGGTATTTTCACTTGCTATATATAAAAAATATTGAATGGAAAGGAATGGAGAGGTGTTGGAGTAACTGCTTTTATTTTCACAGTGATTTACAAGACATAAGGTTTCCCTGATTCTCTTTGTGAGAATTTCGTATAATTCAACATTTTCATTTATCCCTAAACCGTTTTTTTTTTGTTTTTTTTTTTTTTTTTTTTACTGGGGTTATGTTTTAAACTGGTCAAATTTTAAACTGGTCAAATTCCAACACTGAACCATCGAGGAGACTACATTTGAAGAGAGGGCCCTGGAGGAGGTTAATTAGGGTTTAATGAACTCATGGAGTGCGGTCTGCCCTCCAATGGGTCTAGTGCTCTTTGAAGAACAAGAAGACACACAAGAGATTTTTTTTTCCCAGTGTTGGCGCCCAGAGGAAAGGCCAGGTAAGGCTAAAGTGAGAAGATGGGCATCTGTAAATCAGGATAAGAGACCCTGCTGGCACCTGGATATAGGACGACCAACATCCAGAACTGTGGGAAAGCATATTTCTGTTATTCTGGCCACCTGCTCTTTGATATTTTGTTACGGCAACCTAAGGTTACTAAGACAACAGACTTCATTCACATTACTTGGTGCTATCTCTGTGAAACAGATATTCTGGATCCTTTTCTTAGGATACTGCCCTGATTCCCCAATACTTATAGGGACTTCGTCTTCTCCTACAAACATGGAAAGTCTATATACACAGATAAAGAGGACGAAATAAAAACTTCTTTTCAAAACTAATTTTATCAAAAGACCTATCTCCCTATTTCCTGATCCTTTGCAAGTGGGAACAGTACAAAGAGAGGAAGGGAGGGAGGGAAGAACGGGTGACTAATGGGATGGAAAAAAGGGCTAAGATGTAATATGTACGTGTATCAACTCCCCAAGACAAATGTGATCAGTGTATACTGCAAACCTGTACTAATAAAAGACATTAAACAAAAAAATTCACACATTTTATATCTGTAAATATCACATCCACACAGTTCCACCCTCTAAATAAATATTTTATATCCAGAAAAATAAAACAACTACTTAGATTTAAATAAATCATTATTCCACACTAACAAGGGATGAAAGTAATGGCATATGAAAAATTATACATATAAATTACTCTTCTAAATTTAATGTATTCCAGTAATCATAATTATATTTCCAAATGTATATAAAAATAATGTGATCAAACATGATACAAAAAAATCCAAGCATAAAATATATCACTCTGGAAATATGAAATCATTAGAACATTCAAGAACAATATTGGTTCATTGTAAGGAATGATTCCAGAGCTTTTCCATGATGCAATTCTACCTGATAGTGATTGTTAAGGATCTACTCTAGCAAACCAGGGGTCCTCGAGATACGTGATTATCTGGAGTCCTTACGTTCATGTTTGATGTGTAATCTCATTAAAAATACCAAAACAACAATGTCTAGAAGAAACAACTGCAAGCACATTGCTTGCGGGTATATCTTGTTTGTTGCCATCTGATACATTAAATGGGTGAAGATAAAGATTTGCAAATTGAAGATACCAGTAAATGCTCAGAGAGAAAGTAATGAAAAATAAGTTTTAGATTTTAATAGTCCTTAAAAGTCTAATCCTTGGGAATAGGGATTTAGTTTAGTAATAGACCGCTTGTCTCACAAGCGCAAGGCCCTGAGTTCGATCCTCAGCACCTGCCCTCCTCCCCAAAAAGCCTAATCCTTATTACGGGCACCTTTGTACATTTGAATATGTATTTTACTAATAGTTTTGTTGTGATTTTCCTTGCATTTGATGGATACAAATATTCCTCATTTACTGACCTGTTTAATGACCGTTCAGCTGCATGACTGAGGCATGCTGTTCAGATTTGCAACTTGTTGCTCGGACTTATGACCCATCTTTTTTTTATTTTTTTGTACAATTCTGGCCATCTTGTTTATAGTACCTCATTGCCTTTTTGTACTATGCCTTGTTTATACAGTATGTGCAATTTTTGCTGATTATACTGTATAGTGCGGCGCTATAGTTTTGTGTTATACATTACAGTACAGGCAGGCAAGTTATACAAATAAAAGTAAAACAATCAAAGTGGCGCTTCCTTTGACCATGTATCTTTGTTCTGGATATTGTAATGTACATACTATATACAATTCCCCTTTCAGTGACCAATTCATCTAACAACCTAGTCACAGAATTGAAACTTGGTAGTTAAACAAGGAATATCTGTATATAATTGCTTGTGTAAATACTTGTATCCCATATATTAAATTGCATTACTAATGCATATATACAAGATTGTCCAGTTTTAAACTTTATTATCTCCAATTTAGTTGTTTGAACCACAGTGTGAAAGAACTGAATAATAGACGATTGATGTTAATGGAAATCAAAGAACATTTTAAAGTTCTAAAATTAAATATAAGTAAACTGTCAAAAATAGATGTAGATATGAAGCTTACTCATTTGATAAGGCAAACTTTTGAAAAATGACAAATTAAATTCATGATATTTTAAGTCTAAGCTTTTTCTCTAATATAGCAAGCATACAGAATATGCAGATAATCACATTCTAACAAAATCAGTTTGTACACAAACAACATTACTGATAGCAACACTAGCATTTTAACTGGAAGACACACTGCAGCAAGAGTGATAAAATAGTTGAAACAGATACTGAGATCCTGGGCCCATTTTGGCCGAAGACATGTGTTTATAATATATAAATCCACCCTTCCACTAAGAAAAGTAGAACAAGATCACACTGTGGCTCTCTTTAGCTAAAATTAATGTAACCATTTTAACTGAAAACAAGAGCACAGTGTTTTCCCACGAAACAAAACAACAACAACAACAACAACAACAACAACAACAACAACAACAACAACAAAATGGTTTGCTTCTTGACAAAATAATTAGGATGCCAAAAATTATTCCATCAGTCCGGTTCCGGGCAAAAGATGGAAGCATGGCTGTTTGACTTACCTGGACCAGGAGATGGCCGGTTCTGGAGAGCCAGAGGCCCTGCAGGACAAACTCGCCTCTTCTCCTCTCTCAGCTGTGGCATTAAAGGATTTCTGAGGCATTGTGATTGCTGGTGGCACTGAAGGAAAATAAATAGAGATGAAAATGCTTTCAGCAACACTATTTCAAGGCCTTATTTTTACCACTTTTATTGTGCTAAATTTGATAACTTGATAGTCATTTCCAGTTTCATTGTAAAGCATCTTCTAGTGTCACTAATATAGCTTCTAATGTACAGTAGTTAGAAGAATACACTGTAATGTTACATGGTGTTAAACTAGTCAGCTCAACAGTGAACTATTTTTTTTTGCAAATATATATACTTTCATGAAATATGTCTTATGTAAAAACAATATCACCCTGGCTTAATCAATGCTGAGATCTACTTTGGCCATAAATGGATTTCCTATTTGGGTTCTTATTGGTGTATGTGAGGCCATAAGCAATCACTCACTGCTCCAAGACAGGGCTTTCAAATTAGGTGTCAAACTGTAATGTTCTTTCTGATTAACTACACTTAATTTCTTCAAACAACTATAAAGCATTTTATGAAGAGAAACTGCTTAAGCCATAGAGAGTCTGAAAATAGATTTTCACGAACAATTCAATTTTAAAATTAAGCTTCCCCAATTTCTAACTAATTATATTGCAAAAAGTGTTTATGCTGCACATTTTCGACATGTTGGAACTGTTACTGAAATGCACAGTTTGCAATAAATAAGTCACTAACATCTATACCAAAAACTAAATTTCAAAGTAAAGAATAAATTACCCTCCATGCACACTTGGATGATATTAACTTGAATAGAAGCAAGTAATACTCCTACAGTTAAGTTTCTCAATAGATTTATTTTTTACTTACCCTAAAAAATAAAACATGGCTGGGCAGGCATTTGTAAGTGTGATTATAATTAAATATCTGTACAATATCACTGAAGTCAGAGTTGGCGGCATATTATTCCCATTGAATGGTGGGAATACAACCTGATACATGTCTTACTAAATAAACTCAATAAATTTAGTTCCTGCCTTTAAGAATGATATAAGAAGCATGATCTGACATGCTGTCCCTAAAATAACATAATAATTACTACTATTACAAAGGATGGACTTTCTCAGATACTAACTCTTAATCTTAAACACACTGTCATTTGGCTTTTGTACCTAGTTTTCCTTCCCTTATAATTATACCAAGAACATTTTAGTTAAAATTCCCTTTGTTGTTTATAAATAACAAAGTATTTGAAAGAGCACTAGTTTTATTTTCATTATAATGATAACGATTTATAACACATTAGAAAATTATAATAAAATGAACTCCTTAATGGAAATTCTTTCTTCATTTAAGTATTTGTAAATAGGAAAACTTCCAAGTTGAGAACCAAGGGCACCGGTCCTTGTTCTGGTGCTACTACTAACAGAAAATTTTATGTAGTCTCTGTTACAATCTTCATGTCTATAAAGTAAACTGTCTAGATGGGATGATAACTAAAAATTAAAAATCTTAATATTTATGCTGCATGTTACATTAACTGCCAATGAAAAATAATTCTGACCTTTTGGTGTAGTTTGACATAACCATATCAATATTGTATTTTCACATTGCACTTTGACAATTTCTGAACTATTTTGGATAGTAATCATATCAAAATCTGAGGAGGAGGAGGGTGTGGTGGCACACACCTGTGATGCCAGCACCCTGGGAAGCTGAAGCAGGAAGACCACGAAGGAATGCAAGGAACACAAGACTAGACAGAGCAATTTAGTGTGATCCTGCCAATAATAATAATAATAATAATAATAATAATAATAATAATAATAGTAATAATGATAAGAGAAAGGGTAGGGGATTAGCTCAGTTCAGAGACCTTGGTTCAATCCCCATTATCACAAAAAATAAAATTTGAGCTTTTTTTTTTTTAATGTACTAGATCAGATGCCAACAAATGGTCAAATGCAACCTCTAGTCCTAGTTCCCTGAAGAACCACCACACTGATTTCCATAGTGGTTTTGCCAGTCTATATTCCCACCAACAGTAGAGAAGGGTTCCTTTTTCTCCACAGGCCCTCCAACATTTGTTATTGGCTGATTTGTTGATAACAGCCATTCTTTCTGGAGTGAGATGGAATCTCAGGGTTGTTTTGATTTGCATCTCTCAAATGACCAGTGATGTTGAACATTTTCTCATATGTCTGTTTGCTGTTTCTACTTCTTCATCTGAGAAGTGTCTATTCATTTCAGTTGCCCACTTTTGGATTGGGTCTTTAAGTTTGGGGGATTTTTTTTACAGTAGATTTTTTTGAGTTCTTTATATATTCGAGATGTTAGTCCTTTGTCAAAGGAATAGCTGGCAAAAATTTTTTCCCACTCTGTGGGTTGTCTCTTCACTCTGTTGGTAGTTTCTTTTGCTGTGCAAAAGCTTTTTAATAAGATCAGATCCCACTTGTTGATTCTTTGTGATATTTTCTGGGCAACTGGGGATTTGTTCATAAAGTCCTTGCCTACACCTATGTCTTGAAGAGTTCGACCTATTCTATCTTCCAATAGATTTAGTGTTTCTGTTTTAATATTTAGATCTTTGATCTACTTTGAATTAGCTTAGTGCATGGGGAAAGATAAGGGTCTAGTTTTAACCTTCAGCATGTGGAGAGCCAGTTTTTCCAGCACCATTTATTAAAGAGGCTGTCTTTCTTCCAGTGAGGTTGTTTGGCTCCTTCATCAATGACAGGCGACTGAGAGTGTTTGGATCTGTTTCTTTATCTTCTAATCTGTTCCATTGGTCCTGGGGTCTGTTTTTGTGCCAGTACCATGCTATTTCTATTACAGTAGATTTAGGTAACATAGTTTTAGGTCATGGATTGTGATGGCCCCTGCTTTGCTTTTGTTGCCCAGAATTGCTTTTGCTATTCTAGGTTTCTTTTGGTTCCATATGAATTTTAGGATTGTCTTTTCTAATTCTTTTTTTTAATTTTATTTTAATGGTACATTTTAGATATACATAGTGGTAACATTCATCATAGGGGATTTGTACCTGTACATGACGTATCTTGTTGCTTCTTTTTTTCCCGTTCCCCTCTCCTTACCCCCTCCTCCCTCCCTATCTACTAAAGCTCTGTTTCCATTTTTTCCTTCCATTTCTTATTTCTCTTGTCTTCTGTTCTGTTCCCCATCCCTTCGCTAATTTTGTGAGGCATACTACTGGTAATTTAATTGGGATTGCATTAAATCTAGATAGCAGTTTTGGGAGTATGGCCATTTTCACTATATTGGTTCTTCCTACCCAGGAGCAAGGAATATCTTTCCATTTTCTGATATCTGAGTATGGCCATTTTCACAATATTGGTTCTTCCTACGAAGGAGCAAGGAATATCTTTCCATTTTCTTCTTTCTAGATAATTCTAAGGATCTTCCTTTGATATGAAATCAAGTATCTCGTTTTGCAATTTAAAACTCTGGCAAGTTTCATATACTTAATTTCCTCTCTCACGGAGTAAATAAGGATTGGTATTTTCATATTATGTAGATTCTCTATGCAGAATCTACATATGGAGAATAGACCCTTCAGATTTTAAGCTAATGATTATTACCTTTCAAGATCATATCAGACACCAAAGCTATAATATTTGCATTTTTCTTCTCTGTTTTGATACTGCTTGTGTTTAAATATTGCCTCATGCTATAATATGATCTAACACACTTCTTATCTTCCATTAATGTTGACTCAAGTTACTTATAATTAATTTCCATTTCTCATTTATAAAAATGGTCAATACAAAGTAGAATTTAAAAATAATACTTCTTCAGAACTCAACAGGGATATGAAACAACAAATACAAAGTATAAAATGATGATATAAGAAAGCTAGTTAATTGTGTAATTTCATTTTGACCAAAAGCCTAGCTCAGTGGTTATAATAAACTATGCATGTATGATCAGATCTTTATAAATAAATATAATTGCACTGTCTCCATTCTATGTCCACCTGGCTACAGAGTCTAATCAATACTTGCTTATGTATTTGCTTAAAAACTGGTAACAAGTATGGAAGCATTTTCCGTATATTAATTACTAATTGGTGAAAACAATAAAGTGATGACATACATAGTTATGACCACACTGAGTACCAAGTTTTAAAATCTAAATTATATCAGGGAAATGGAGTTTTGTTTGATACTGTCAGATTAGTAGACTAAATGTTTGCCCATTTTGTTGGTTAGAAAAGGCATTTAAGGAAAAGATTCCATTGGAATTATCCGTTGTGCTTTTAAAATTTTTATTTTATTTTATTGTACTTATTTTTTTGAGACAGGATCTCATTATGTAGTTCAGGCTGGCCTTGAACTCACTATGTAGCCAAGGCTGGCCTCAGACTCATGGCAATCTTCCTGTTTTACACTTGGCAATACTGGGATTGCAAGACATTCCATTCTTCATGAACTGTATCATAAAAGGAATCAACAATTTAATCAAATTAGGTTTGCCTTCAGTAGACAGTAAGTATAAAAACAAAGAGAATACTGTAACTGGTTTTTGTATTTCATGATTTTCTTTCACTAAATGAATACAATTTTTCTGTGCTTTTAAAGTGACTTTTAAAATACATCAAACTCACAGGATCAAAATAAAATGGAATAAAAAGTTAGATACTGAGATTTTAATGTTATTCCTTTCCTCCTTAGTTACTTTTTTGTACTTATTTATATTTTTTGCAAATATTAATCCACATTTTGATGCTTCTTTATTCCTTTTTCAAAAAGACTTTTTCTTTACCATTTTCCCAAACTAAAAATATTTGTATTGATATATACTTGTGTCAATATGTAGAGAATTTCCTCACTCTTGTTAAAATTATACAGTATTCCAGACCCTTTGGATTAACTATTGGCATGTTTTAAGTCACCTGGCCAAATATGGCTGGATATATGTCAATTACAACATTAATCAAGGATAATACATTAACCAACTAAATACAACTGTATTTAATTACAGAGCAGTAAAGTTTATAATTCGAAAAAGTAAGTAGACCATACTGACTAAAAAAAGACTAAACATCATTTTAAATGAACTTCATTACATATGTTTTATGCTATTTATTTATTTATTTTTGGTGGTGTTGGACTCACACAAACGCTAGGAAAGTGGGTAGGCCCACACAAAAGCTAGGAAAGTACATTACCACCGAGCTATAACCCTAGTCCTCACTGTGTCATTTTTGCAGTAACAATAGATTATTTTTACAAACAAAAAAAAGGCACAAATAAAAACCAATAAAATAAAATGAATAGATTTAATAAAATTCACTAAAGCTAGTTCAATAGTGAATGTCTATGAGTGTTGTAATACAAAAATACATTATTTATTAAAGAAGAGCCAAGTGAAAAATTATAACTGCCAGCATGCAAAATGCTACTACAAATTTCCTTTAGTTTCTATAGTAAAATGTGATGAATAGAAAGCCAAGGTCAATATGAAAGATACCGCATGTCAATAAGTAAGTATATAAGAAAGAAAACACACACTTTCAAGTTCATTGATTCTTCAAAGATATTTTCTCTAAAAGCATCTCCATTTTTATGCTTTTTCAGAAAACCCTCTGAGTCACAATATTTTAGTACAGAAGATATCAAAATATGTGTAAAGAAACCCTGAAGTTCCCAACACCTCAGAGGGTCACTGGGGCCCCCATTTCCCAACTACTTATCTGTGTACATATGGATTTTTGCCCGCAAATGTCAGTCATTAGATTGTGCTAATGGAAGAAAAGTTCAATAATAACCTTATATGAACGTAGAGTACTTTTCTCTGTTTCAAAAATATATTACAAAGGTTAAATGTAGTGGCAAGTCTGAATATCCACCTATCTTCTATGAAGCCACACACTAAATAAATTATCCAAAACATAAAAAAGAATCTACTCCCTTATTATTTATATCTAGATACACCCCCTAAATCCTCATGTATTCATAGGTGGGGATTTGAGGAATTGACTGAATCACAGGTGTGTAGTACCAAAGTTGTCCACTGACTGGTGTAGTTGTCCACCGATTTGTTCAGTTTGGGTGTGACTGAAGGGATTGACTGAAACTAGAAGACCCACCTGGGTGTGAGTAGCACCAACCAATAGGCGTGTAGCCTGGGGAGAATAAAGAGGAAAAGCAGAAGAAAAGCTGCTGCTTCTTGCACTCCATGCTACATACTGTTTCTCCTCTGCCATCCTAGACTGCCTTGGAGTCAGCCGACTACAGATGGAAACGCCCACAAATTGTGAGCTAAAATAAACCTTTTCTCCCTTAAATTCTGGATGTTGGATATTTTGTTCCAGCAATAGGAAAGTAACTCAAATATACTCTTTCACTTCACTGCTGTTCGTATTTCATAAATATGATTTTTTTCAACTAAGTGTGCTTACTATTATTATCAGCAAATTAATAAAATAAATATTTAAATAAAATTCTGACAGATATTTAAAAACTTCCCATTTTCATTGTCATATGTATGGAAGATATATCAATAATATATCTACATCTGGATCTACATCAACATCTATATTTATCTCTCCATCTATCTATTTGCCAAACATAAATAAAACTTTGTCTGTTTCTCCACAATTTTAGTAGTGTAAAATTATTAGGGCAAGATATTCTTGACACAATTTATTATTCCAAATTATCATTTAAGGAGAAATCAGATGAAACTTTACAGAAAAATAACGTACAATAAAAAATATAGTGTGTATTTAGATACAAGATCAAAGTAGAAGATTCAGAACTTACCGCTTGAGAGTTAACCATCATCACTTGCAAAGAATTCTAGAGAAAGGACTCTGCTAGAAAGTCTGGTAAGCTTGAGGCTCTTAAGACTGATTAGACAGTCTTTCAAAACTCTACAGGGTAGCTGCAGGGCTGGCCTCTTGCATAGGCAGTAAAGTTTCTCTCATGTATGGCCAGCAGAATTATGTTTTGCAGAATGTGCAAAGTGTGCAGATTTGAAATGTGCATAAAAATATAAAATATGCTTATTTACACTAACTTTAAAACAAATGGATGTGTAAAAATTGACCTTGACCTTGATTGGCTTTCGAGCTAATGATCCAAACTTGCTTTGAAGAAATCAAAGGAGGGGCTAGTAGGAACCAGGGATCTTTGTTTTATTTTGTTTTGTTTTTACATAACAGGAATGAAGGTAAATTTCTCTGATAGAAAAGGTAGAGAGAGAGCGGCTTAGTGTGGTTAAAAAAATCTAGTCTCCTTACTACAGTATCTTAACAATTCGAGAAAATTCTAAAACTGATCCAGTAGCCCCTAACTTTAGAAAGCTCTTATTGAAAAAAATTTAAATAACAAAAGTTTCAAGACCAATTTTATTGCTACCTGTGACTGGCTGTGAGATGAAAGAAGACTTGAAATGTTTACTTTCATCCATATAAATCTTTTAATTTTGAATTCATCCAAAAGTCTGAGCAAAACATTCAGTGTCACATGGAAGCGACAAGACTGAGTGACAGTGAAAAGTGAACAGCTACTACCTTTATAAACCCTTAAATTAAAAAAAAAAAAAAAAAGAAAACCTTACATGTTAGCCAGTTTACAAAAAAGAGTGCCAGCTCCGGAAAAAACTGGACAGTTTTCACTCCATCCTGCCACTCCAAATTATAAGTAAAAATCAGCAAAAAGCAGGTGTTGTTGCAGTAAAATATAAATGACATCACAAATGCCAGAGTGATACAATAATAGGAGTTTATTTCTTGAAAAAAAAATTGTCTCAAATGAAGGCAGTCTAAAGCCTGGAAGTAGTCATTAGTTTTGCTTAAGAAAGGTCAAAAGGAAGCACTAAGTTCAGATTAAAAAAATCACGAAAATAATGTCCTGGCAGAGACGATAACAGGAGGGGAGAACCAAGTTTTCTGAGAGAAGTGAATCTCATTTGCTCACGTGAACTGGTGTCCCCAGCACAATCTCCTGGTGCACTCCCTTCATTCCTCTGACCATTTGGACCTGGATTTCAGCACAGTTCTGGCAGAAGGGTATAGAAAACACCAGACTTCTGAGGAGAAAACTAAAAAGCTGTGGCCAAAGGACTAAGAAAATGTGGCAGAGATCATAGAGCAGGTAGAGCTGGCAAAGGCAACTAAATCAGCTATTTGAGAAATACTGAGCTCAGCCCTGAGTTGGGCATTCACAGATCTTACCCTGACCAGAACCAATACTTCAACATTTGAAAAATACTGAAAAAATTTGAGAATGAAACTTATGTTGCCTTCATAAACCAAGAAATCTGTAGCCTTACAGAAGGTAAAATATAGTCTAACTATATGGTTTCTATGAGAAAGTCACTAAAAATACATTAATTATAGTAAAAGTAGAGGAAAAATATATATGTATTCTACTTAAATGAATATTTGAATGAAACATATGAATATATGAATTAAACATTTATGTATGTTTATGAATATATAAATTAAACATATATATATATGTTTAATTCAAACATTAACAAAAGAAAGCTAGTGTAGCTACAGTATTATCGGGAAAAGATTCTACAGCAAACAAAATTACAAGATGCTGTGGGGAACATTACATAATGTTGAAAAGGCCAACTCAACACAACAGCTTGTATGTGATTTCATCTCACTAAAGAACTTCATAAAATTCAGAGCAAAAACTGACAGAAAAGAAAGAACTGGACAAATTCATTATTTCTTTGTGAATTTCTTAAGAAACTAGAAAAGTAAGGGCAAAAAAGCCAAACTACAACAAAGGAATGAAAATCGTGCAAATACAAGAAGGAATTAATGACATAAAAGATCGAAAAAAGCAATAAAGAAAACAGAAGGAACCAGTGAAGGTTCTGTGAAATATCAGTGCAATGTGGGAAAGGGAGAAATGAGACAGACCGCCAGGGTCAGGAGCAGGGAGATTTCACCACGGATTCCACAGGCGTTAAAAAGATTTGAAAAAAATACAGAAAAAACTGTGTAGAATGTCAGCGATGCTAACAGAAATTACCAAAAGTTATTCGAGATGAAACAGTTACCTCAAATAATCCTGTCACTATTAAAGGGATACATAATGAGAAGTTTAAAGCCTCCTGAAAGTTAATGCAGAGAACCAAGTAGTTTATCTGATGAGTTTCAATAACACTAGAGGGAAAAAAAATTCCTATATGATATCTCCCAAAATATGAAGGGGGAGCATTTCTTCACTCATTTTAAGAGGCCAGCTGTATAATGATAATTTAACTCACCGAAGACAGTACAAGAAACAAACCTAGAAACCAGTTTCACATGATAATAGGAAAAATATTTAAACACAGAAATGAACATAAAATCCAGCAAAATATAAAAAATAATGATATGGTACCAATAAGGCTTTTTTTTAAATTAATGAATGGAAGACTGATAGCATACTGAAAAAAAGAATGACTGTATTCTAACTTATCAACAGTGTAAGGAAAAACAGTCATGTGATAATATGAATTAAGGTTGAAAAAGCACTTTAAAAATTTCAATACTCAAGAGAAAAATAGAAAACTATAAATTAAAGGACACTTTCTAACTTCATAAATTACATTTGTTAAGATTTACATATAACATAAGCACAACTACAAATAAATGAAATTTGCCTACAAGATTAGATAAGTAAGGAGGTCCCTAAATGGCATTCCTATTCAACCACATACTGGAAGAAAAACACAGTCATAGACAAGTTAATAGAAATTAAAGGTATACAGTCAGAAATCAGAAAAGGAACTTTTTCAGTGTGTAGAAAAGGGGAAGCATAATTGACTGAATTCAAAACACAAGGAATTTACAGAAACATTGCTTTATGTGACTGTGTGACTGGAACACAAAAGATTTAAGGAAAATGTAAAATCATCTGTTTTATATGAGCCTCAGTGATAAACAATCGAGAACAAAATTATAAAAAGAAAATCATGTACAGTAAAAGCAAAACCTATACTCAGGCAGTAATCAAAAAAAATTTCTGTATGTTCCCTGAATGCCATACTCTACAATAAGCTGGATTTAGAAGTAAAGACTTAAAAATAAAGAGTCATATTGTGTTCATGTAGTTGTAGACTTGAGACATTGAAAAAGTCATTATTTTCCAAAATTGATAATAAGCATCTATATAACTCTAATTAAAATAACAGCAAGATATTTTTGTAAGCGAACTGACACTAATGTTTTAATGGAAGGTAAATAGATTCTAATTTTTAAAGCTTTCTGTAAAAGAAGGAGAGTTGAATAATGTGCTGCCCAACTTTAAGAACTGCTATAAAGTTATAGTAATTTCCACAATGTGTTAGTGGTGAAAAGATAGCTATTGGATCAATGAATTAGAAAAGAAAGCCCAAAGCTCAAAAGGAAATACTACTCTTCTTTCATATGAGCCAGAATAAAAATTTAAAACATCATAATTCATGGCAAATAGAATATTCAGAAAGATTTCTATTTCATAAGTGTGGTAAAATAAGACTTGACTTACTGAGTTGGACAATGAATTCTCAATTTGGACATAATAAATATGATTAATAAAAGAAAAAAAAAGGGGCCTTATCAAGATAAACATTTTCCCTTGAATGTCAATTATAAGAAATTGGAAAGATACTCCTAAAATTGGCTAAAAGTATTTTCAAATCATATATTTGACAAACTAATTTTCCTCATAATTCAAACACATTTAGAATTCTTGGAACTTAAAGAAAACAACTCAGTTATAAAGGATTTAAATATTTAAAAAGATACTTTACCATGGGTTAGTGGTATAGCTTGGTGGTAGAATGCTTGCCTAGCATCACAGAAAGCAAAGACCAAAATGAGCAATGATGGGTGATAAAGCAAGTGAAAACATCCGATGTCCTTACTCATTAGGAAAATGCAATTTACAGCCACAGTGCTATATCACTATTTACTAGGATAAATATATAATTTCTGAGTTCATGAACTGGAAAGCCCATGTACTGTTTCTAGGGATGAAAAACAGTATAGTTACGCTGGGAAGCATTTTGGCATTTTCTGGCATGTCAAACATGCACATACTGTATCACCTGGCCAAGCCTCTCACATGTATTTACTCAAGAGAATCGAAAGCATATGACTCACAAAGACTAGAAGATTAATGTACATAGCAAATCTATTTGTAATTCGAAGTTGAAGCTTTCTAAAAATAATTTGGGTAAATGAATAAGCAAATCACAAAATATTACTAAAATTGGGTATTAGGTAATTTAAAAACAGAATGGTTTACTTTTGAAACTCAAAATTATCTTGAGAGGCAATTATTTTGAGTAAGAGTAAGTGTGAAAGTCCATTCAAATAGAGTATTATCATGTGGTCAGGTTTACATTATTTCTGGCAGTTTTTGTGCTGACAGTTACATTTGCTATTATACTGAAAATTTTGATTGTGGTAGTTGCTTTACATGTATTACATATACACATATATATTTCCATATGTATAAAAAGATACATAGGTGGATAAAAACATACATAAATTTTAAAAGCGTGCAGTTTATCATATACCACATATACTTTACATAATTGTTAAAATACAGAAAACTGGAATTAAATTTGCAGACTGGTGGTAAAATGGAAGCATACTCAAGGTAATAGTAAAATAATATGAACTATTTACACTAAAGAGAAAAATAAGTAGTGATAATAACCAAATGCCTTTGTGACTGGGTGATCTCATTCTTATACAAGGTAATTAAAAACTGAGATCATTCCAGCAGTTATAGAGTATCTCCCGGTATCAATGGTACCCCTTGAGACAATAAAATAATACCCTTGTCTTTAAAAAATACATTGTATAATCTGTGAGATACTTTGACACATAAGGGGATACTTTCTAATCAATGTAGACTGTAGAGATGGAGTTGGTTTAGTTAAACTGGAAAAAATTCTATTAATCATTCCAAGGATACTTGGTGGCTGGTATCTGACTTTTGGCGAAGATCAGGGCATCGAAATTCATGATGTTCTGGGAAATTCCCCCAGCAACCCTTAAGTCATTTTCTGCACTGATAGCTTGCATCTGTTCAAAACAATCTGCAAGGCATGGCTTGATTACTCAAGGGTCCCCACTGAGAAACTCACTGGGAAATGTCCCTCAGACTCCGGTGGCCAAGGCGAAGGTTTAGCACTGTCTTGTGTGCAAACTGGGCTCTTGGAAATCTTGCACATGTGAGTGACCCTGTGGGCCTGGTACTTGCTTGCCTTCTTTTCCTCCAGCTACACATATCCATTCATTCACAACAAAACATTTACATGAGAATGATCTGTGAAGTCTGGTTAGTCCTTTCAAATACCTGGACCTAGATGAGATCTCATCAGGGCGACCCACGTAATAAGGTGTATGAAATTAAGAATTGTTTCCAAGAAATGATGCTTGGACTATGACTTATAGGGAAAACAGAAATCAGCCTGCTTGGAAAAGGAGGAGAAAATGAGAGGAAAACTGGGGTGGGCAAGGAGAGAGAGAGGACAGAGAGAGAGGAGCGGGGATTGTATCTACTGGAAGGGGGAAGAAAAGAAAAAAAAAAAAAACTGCGGGTTAAGAAGACAATCTACTGCCAGGAATACATATTATGTACAACTGCCAGGTTATATAATTTTTAATGAACTTGAATTTTCTCTGCTTCTTAACAATTTTCACTATTTTTAAACACATATACTCTGGATACCTACACTTTCATTAAAATTCATAAAATATAACTCAAACAGAAGCAAAGGCAAGAGATACTGATCATAAATAATTCTCCGTATGAATAATACGGACACTATCTCCTAAGTTGTGTTTTAGTGTAGAGACATGCATTCTGGACACCTTTCCAGAGTAATTTGGACACTGAATGTGCAGAAGGTCATTCATCTCCTCATCTCTAAAACGTCAGGTATTTTTTTCTTTTTGTGATACTGAGAATTAAACCCCACAAATACTCTACACTAATCAACCTCCCCAGCCCATTTTTTCTTTGTATTTTATTTTAATGCAGGTTCTTGTTAAATTGGTCAGGTTGGCCTCACACTTGAAATCCCCCTGCCTCAACTACATGAGTAGCTGGGCTTACAGGTCTGTGATACAATACGTTAATCATATTATATCTTGATGGTACCTTTTATTTTACCTATGGATTCTGTGAAATGGTAAAAGTTTGCATTATTATAGCATTTTACACCTATAGATCTCTTGAATTTTTTGTATAGTTGTTCTTTTTCCCATAAATGATAGGACTCAATTTTGTATTTATCATTGTAATATTAGATTAAAAACAAACATCAAGCCTCAGTCACTACCTGACAACAGAAGACCGCCATCTGGAAGACAGCTGAGTTAGAGTCTGGACCTAATTCAAAAGCGAGAAAATTCTGCTTTCTTGCTCTCTTTCTTTTTTCTAATCTCATCAGGGATTAAAAGAGTTATGTTGTAAAAAGAATACACACATTTCTAGAGTCACTAAAATAACATGCCAGTTTAAGTGTACTGAGAAAAATCTCGCTCAAAGAAACATCAACACTGAAAAAGAGGGAAAGAACTATATTAACTTATATCAATCTTTCACATGAGGAGAAAGGCAAACAAAGTGTGTTTAGATCTATATAGATGATTTATTCTCTCTCTTTCCTTGTAATTTCTAAATCTGAAAAATTTTCTAAAACAGTTGTTAAAGGAGACAAAGAAATATAAATATGTATATAATACATTTATGTATTACCTTACATTCCTTATAACTCTTTGAAATTTAATAGGATATTTAGAAAAAAATTGAAATTAGAAAATATTCTAGTTGTGCTAAATGATTAATTATTGATCTTTGAGTAACCTATACATTATATTTTACACATTATACTTACCATTTAATTCACAAATTACAATCATTTAACTGATTTAATAATCTTGCTGTCTGTATGACTGATTCAAGTATATTACTGATATACACAGGGCTACAGTAGCTTTTCAATATCTTTTATAGTTTTAAATACTTTATATTTTATAACACTGTAGACAACTTAAAGGGTACATTATGCAGTAACTTTTCATTTACAATAATAAGTACTTTCCCACATTTTCTTGACCTTCAAAAATGACTAGAAATAGCAAAGAATACAAAATCATCACCTGAGAGTCACTGAGATAACAAAGTACACTTTATATTTAGACACCCATTTGCACAAATATATGTGTCCGCCCTTCTCCACTATTGATTGTAATGTTGAAAGAAAGGCGAAAGACTCACTTGCTGTAAAATTATGCTACTAGGCGTTTATCCTTCAACCTCATTTTTTCCTCCTCTATTACCTTAAATTTGGACCTGCAATTAGTGGTCTTTCTTCGCAAATCTACAACAGACTTGGAAAATAATGGTCAATAAGAATTTTTGACCAAATCTTAAATGTAAACTTATTTCCAGCTCTTTTATTATTATGAACACTTTCTGATTAGTTATGGTGAACTGGAAGTCAGATGACAGAAGATGCTCATCGATCAAAGCAAGAGAGGTGACACTGATCTCTTTCAAAGTGTGTAGCCATGAACTGTGTATAAATGAGCATGTGTGTGTGTGTGTGTGTAAGTGTATGGTACAATTACATAGCTAAAAAAAATCTGGAGTAAAAGGAAAGATAGCTAGCCAATTCAGTAAATGTCTCTGTTACTCTGCTTGGGAAAGATTTCACACATTCTGTCAAGAATCATGCAAAGTATGATAATAAATGTAAGGCAGTAACAGGGAGGATAGTAAAAAAAAATAGTATTAAGCAGGTTGGAAACCTTATCTGAATATCCAATGAAAACTAAAATGTGAGCATAGAAAATAAAGCATAGAAAAATGTTTAAGAAATATCAAGAAAAAATAAAAAGGGGAAGCCATATGATTAAAAATAGTGCTTAAGTCATGTAGCAAGATTCTTTCAAATTATTAACCAAATCGATTTGTGAATTCATCCCCATTGTCACCCATTTTTCACTCATTTCTTGTTGACAGAACATGAATATACTCTCCTTAGATATCCTATTCAATAGTTGGGTCCTTCTATGGTGGGGGATTTAGCTCAGAGGTAGAGCACTTGCCTAGCAAGTGCAAAGCCCTGAGTTTGATCCCCAGCAGCGAAAATTCATTGAATGTACTTGTAACTTTATGCTGCAGATCACTGTAAGCTGTATTTTACCTAAACTATTCAAGAGGTTGTCCACATTTTAATGTCTCAGAAAGCTCATAACTGCCAAATCATCAACATTTGTGTGGTAACAACTTTAAAATTTCAATGTTCAGTAATATGCTTAGTTTCGTACTCATTTGTCTGCTCCTGAGGATCAGCAGCAACTCTGCTATTCCTGTATTTAACATAGTACCCAGAATTTAGTTCCTATTTAAATCAGGAAATTTCATGGCAGATAAGAAGAAGCAGAGGACATGGGTGGTGTTTCTTGATTGGTGCATATTACTGTTGCTTATCTGCCATTGGCCAGAGCAAGTCACAGCACAGTAGGGTGGGGATGCACAGCTTCCTGGAGGTACCTCACTTCAGGTGACCATGGGCAGTGACAGTGTCGTAGGAGCTTGCTCAAAGGAGGGGATGAGAATTCGTGAAAAGCAATACACAGGCACTGAGAAATACAGTAGGAAAATCATAGATGAATTCAGAAAAAGTTAGATCCTTAACAGTTAGTAACATTGTGGGTACTACAAAGGAATCTAGCCACGATAGCTTTTAATTAATTACTGAAACAAAATACTATGAATTGGTATGACTGAACATAAAGGAAACATCTTTTTCAAGAATGAAAATGGAATAAAATGTAGAGCTTTTTCAGAGCCACAATTTGACAGGGTAGCACTGGCTATCAACAGCTGCTGGGTGAGTACTGGTCAAGACTTCAGTATAAGTAGAAGGAGGTGGGGGACTAACAAAAGAGGATGAGGACAAAGGCCAAATTACAAAGGATAAAAGTTAGTTAAAAAAAAAGTTAGTAAAAATTCAGGGAGAAAGGACAGCATATGAATAGGGAATAAATACACATAGCAAGAGGTAAATTTTGTGATTGAATGAATAAATAATAATGTGGAAAAAAGGACTGCTTTATTATTATTATCATTTGCAGTCTCAAACATTTCACTGAAAAATCTTCTAGGGATTTTATAAGAAAGCTATAATAGGGAAAACTTCCTCAGCACCTCAATACTGAAAAGGAGACAATAAGCAGGACAAGAGCTAATAATTCTTGAGCAGAGGGAAGGCTTTTCTGGCTGAGGTTAAGGCACAATGTGATAGCCGCGTCAACGTATTCGCTGGATAGAGCCACACGGCCTCACCCAGAAAGGACTGAACCGACGGTGGATCCTGTGAACATTGATTGTACTTTTGAAGAAAAGTGGTACCAGGAAAATTTGTAAGCGTGACAGGTAAATGTGGCTACTTTGCATTGTTCAAGCAAAGAAGGTCAGATTAGAATCTGCGACTGATTCTGTGAAAGGAAAGTGAGATGAAGATAACTTGCTTTGGGGAAGATCAGTCTGACACAGACAAAACAGGACATTATCTTCATGAGATTGGCACAATAAGACATTCGGTACTTCTTACAGATTCTGAAACTTGTAAAAGTATAGAACTAAATATTCCAGTCTGAACACAGACCATAATGAACTTGAAGATTCAAACTTTGTTATATGGATGCACACTCATACTCAAATAATTATTCCCTCAAAAGAAATATAATCATAAGTGCATAAAAACCCACCAATTATAGCATGGGAACAGGGCATACAATAAATGAATTAAAGAATATGATAAAGTAGAAATCATAAGATCAAACTGGATAACAGAAGATTAGCATACTATGCCAGCTAGATAATATTTTCTTTCCAACATCATATTGTAATTAACATTTTAATATATAGACATATATACATATGTGAATGTAATACTATATAATAATCCTGAAAGAGTAAATGCTTATAAACGCCTTCCTATAAACTTGGAAGTTTTAGAAGAGCGTTACACTTTATCAATTAATAATTAATATCCTGTGTTCATAAAAGAATATGGAGCACAAAGACTACACGCTTCCATAAATCTTTTAGGAAACAAAGAGCAGTCAATAGTTGAATCAATAATTAAACTAAACACCCACTGCTTATTACACTTGTTTATCATATATAATAAATATATAAGAGTTGCAAATAGATGCAAATAAAGATACCAGTGCAAATATAGAGAAATATATCCATATTTATACCCATCTTCTTTGTTCTGGAACCTTCCTCTGTGTTGAAGTCAAACCCTCCATTGACTACGTACCTTTAAAAATTACTGGACTCAATGCACCTAAAAATGCCTCAGAAAAGCCTGATCTCCTCTGAAGACCTCATTTTTATATGGCTGAATTACAGGCTGTTCATAGCACAATGCTAAGGGAGAAGCCAATCAGAAAGGATTTTCTAGAGCAAGCAAAGTCATTTTAATTTTGGCTTGAAGGTGATGGGAAGCACAGAGAATCACTGGGGCTACAATGTTCGGTGGAGAGGTGGTGAGAAGTGACATTAGGAGTAGAGAAACCAAGATGTAGCAATTCAAGAAAAAGTGAAGAAAGAAATGCAGCACTCACATGGAAAGCATGATGACAGGTGAAACAGAGATGTGAGAGAGGTTAAAGAAATACGACAGGCTTCCCACAGATCAGCAAACCCAATGGACACACCCAGAATAACTTTAGTACATCTAGCCTCAGAGAATATTTTATTAACATAAACAGGGAACATAGTACGGAGAGAAAATTAGAAAGAAAACTATCTTTTTGGCTTCACAAACACAGATGTTAATGTTCATTGACACTTGAAATTAACCTTCTGAAGTTAATTTTTTAAAATTTCAAAAATGCAGATAATGTCAAACATTCATTTAAACAATAAAATAAGTGATTTATTTGACTTATAAATATAACCTACTATGATACTTTACGATGCTTCATTTGGCATTGTTTCCACAAGTCCACACAGACAGGGGGCAGCTTATAGGCTCTGAAAGGCGATGTCAGGAGGGCAGCTGAGTAAGCCAGAGACCCTGCCCTGGAGGTTGTCATACAATGTGAAAGATGCAATCAGAGCTGGGGAGAGATTTCTTCTAGGCACACAGAATATTCACTAAGGGAGTACTGAGAGTGGGTTTAAAACATTTGCCCTTTTAATAAGCATATCACTGAAATGAACAACAGAAAATGCACAAAACATTTGTTACTCACCATTAACAATAACAATAATATCACGAAAGTCAATTTCTCCCCTAGCTTCCACTCTTCCTTCACATCTGTATATCCCTTCATCACTTTTATTGATGTTGAGGATCTGCAGATTGTTGTTGGCTAACACAGAGAAGCGATCTGGAGAGTAAGCGAGGGGCAGGAAATGGTGTTAGCAATTGAAGCCCGAGTCCAGTATGCTCTAAATTGCTAAGAGTTAAAATATAGCACTTGTCTGACACTATCAAAGTTTTCATCAACAAACAAATTCAAATTTGAAAGTAAAATGTAATTTCATGGCTTCAGCTTCTCTATTCTACATTGCCTTGTTATACCTTGTTTCTAAAATACATTCAAGACTTTATATCCACATAAAACAGTTAGGCTATTATTTTCCCTCTGGTGCTTTGAATGCAGAAATGACACACAAAAGAACAAGGCAACAAGATTAGATACTGCAGACATGAAAACTTTTGATGGCAAATACGTAACAACTTGCGAAAGGAAGAGGGTTAGAAAATTTATTGACTATCCTACTTCAACAATTAAATAGTTTTTCATACTCTGAAGTATCAATTAATGGTACAATAACATTCAAATCTCATAAAGAATTCAAAAGTGTTCTAGCTTATATTTATGTACGGAATTGTTTTATGGCTAAATGCAAGGTAATCTTTAGGAATGAATAGATTATAGATTTGAATTTTATTTCAATTCTATTTGTATGTATATATGTACACATGCTTATATACAAAATAAGCAGATATAGAGAATCCATTGTAACTCATAGCATAAAATATTATTTTACAGTAATCTAAGAAACCTAAACAGCATCTCAATATACCATTATTTTGCAAGGCTTGTGTCCATTGTGACTACTGCAATTTGTTGCAGTTCTAAAATCCTTTCTTTTCTTCTTGTATCAAGAATGTTCTTACAATTCTATTTTGAAACATTTTGTACAGGCAGTATCTTTAATTAATTAATGCATTCATTAATATTACTGAATATCATTTTAGCCTGGAAATACTTTGTTATTAAGATATACACAATCTTTATCTACTTTGGGCCTTTTGGTCAGGTAGAATTGCAATTAATTTAGGGTATACAGTACCAAGGACACTTTCAGTCTACAGGTTACCTGAACTTTTCCTGATATCCATTGCTCTTCCACTATCTCCTGGCTTGATGCAGATGCTAGGAAATCATGGAAGCCACTTGTAAAACCAGGAGAAGTCCTATCACCTGGATATCTGGACTCACAGAGTAGAATCCTGAGTGTGGGCTCTTGCTGCCAAATGCCCCCCCCATGATTGAGAAATAAGCCACTATGGTAACAGGCCATTCAGATTGAAGAGCTAATTTGTTGTATCAGTTCCACAATGAGACTGGAGATGTTTGGGACAGAAATAACACATGCAGGATGCATCTGGCAACAGACCGCCATTGCAACAGACAAGCAAGTAGTTGCCTGTTGTGTAAGACATAACTGAAGGAAACAGGAATGTATAGGATACCTTAGAAAGAAAACGCCAACTATAAACCCAGAGCCACGTGGTTTTCACCACAAGGTATATGAACTTTTCCTATTCCTTCTTTTGGTTGGCTTAAGAATGGAGACACAAAAAGTTTACGTGGATTGTTTCCTCTGGTGAGTAAAAGTACAAACATGACAATTTCTCACCAAGGAAAGATCAAGAAGAAAAGTGACCTGTCAGAATTTTTAGGGTATGAATTGCATAAAATCCTGAAATAACTCAGAATTTCTGAAAAGTCATGACGTTCAGAGTCCAAAGAATTTACAACTCTAATGTTTTAGCGTGAAATTAGTTTGAGAAGAGGTTGTAATTCTGTAGATGTATGAAATTTGTAGGGATGTGTCTAATAATATTTAGGTCATTATAATCTTGTATTTTCCAACTTGTCAAAATATATATCATCTTTTAACTTTATTGCTCCCCAGTGTTTACATTTGATTTGAATTATGAAAAGTAGTAAGGGGAATGCTGTTTTAACCAGTAATTCAACGTTTATGTGAATTAAGCATTAGAATCATATAATAAACATCTTTGATGAGAATAAAATGGTGTTTCTTCTACCTGCAACATTTTAGTTTCAAATAGTCTTTTTAATCTGTTACTTTTACCAACTTCAAGAAAGTGTTACAATTTTATGAAAACAACAATTACCTGTTAAATTTAAAAACATGTTGAAATATGTGTTTATGTTTAAATTTTTCCACGAAGAAAACAAACCATGAGAAAATTGCACTTGTCACATTCCAAATGTGTACGTATGGTTGTTAGCAAACGACTGAAACAAACTGCATCACTGCTACATGTTTCCAGAAAATATCTGAAGAAAGCCCTGCTTCCATTAGTCCCTTACAAGTACGAGATTTAGGAAATTTTAACTGTTACAGACTATTTGGGTTATGATTTAGATCTCAAATGTCCCCCCAAAGAGTAGCGTGTTTCAAAGATGATTGGGGCGCTATACTCATAAGTAGATTCATTTAGTGATGAGCTGAGTGAATGTGCTGCTGGAGGTGGGGCCTGGTGTGAGTAGGGCTGCTGGGGTGTGACTTGGAGGGATATATTCTTCTCTCTGGCTTCTCTCTCCTTCTGCTTCTTGAATTAATGGAATGAGCAGCTGTCCTCTACCAAGCCCTTCTACCATGCTGTTTCTACTCTGGGCCTGATTATTTTGGACTGAACACACTGGAAACTGTGAGCCAAACTCTCATCCTTTCAATTGTAGGTATCAGGCATTTTGTCCCAGCAATAGGAAAGTAACTAGTACAATTTTTTGACAAATCTAATTTTGACTATCAAAGTTAGAAAATAAATTAAGTCAGATACTACTCAATAAATTGTCTTTTCATACTTCTTTAACCAAGTTGTTTCAAAATCCTGTCCTTTTTTTTTTTTTTTAATCTCATGTTATACTTAGTGGTATAACACTTCTGGCTTCAATCACTACCTACATGCTGATGATTCACACTTTTTCTTCAGCTCGGATCATTCCCCTGTGTTCTGTGACTGTTTAACAGTCTTCTAGATGTATCTAATTAGAAGGGATGTAAGTACCTGGATCACAGCTTGCCTAAAATTTAGCTCAATACCTCCACTTGCTTCTCTTCAGTCTGTAGTCACGTCTTTACAATGTCTTTACACAGAACTACCTGCTTGAGGAAAACTGCATAAGGTATGGAACTTTCTCTGTGCAAATCAAATTCTAAGACAGCCTTCACATACGGTCTCAAGTCAGAATAACCGACAAAACCCCGCGTCCTGTCACTCCCTCTTTATCACTACTTAGTCTAAATCAGCGGTGGCAATCACAGGGCCACAGCGGGCTGCTTGTAATCACCAAATGCTCTAAAAGGTCTGCCGGCCCTGGAAAACTCTTCTCCCTCAGCAACTACTTCCTTAGTATCTGAACCATTCTCTGGGTCTCCAGTTTTGTCTTGACTTCCATCCAACTCATTTTCTTCACAGAAACACCAATATCATTTTCAAATACATATTAGACCCTGTCACTGCCTTCATTAGAGCCCTTCAGTGATTTCCCTCTGGAGAAACTCCAAACTCCTTAACAGAGATGTCAAAGCCATGTTTCCTGCCATGCTTGCTTCTTTTCTTATTAGCTCTTGATGAAGATACGCTGGTTGTATCATTCACCTTACACAACTATGCAAGTTGTAGTAAATGCTTCTAGAAGTGATGAACTTATTGCAGTTTCTGGAGTGTTCCATCCCTGCTGTCTTGGACCACTGGCCATTGCAAAAGCTGTTCTCTCCTTCTGGAAAAGCCTTACTACCTTTTCCTGCCTAATCACCATTCATATTTGAAGGTGATAGTTTCTTCCTGGCAAGAATCTTTAACACTGTGTCCCACTTTAACTTGCTTAGGAGTTCTTTCCTTTTCAGACTTTCTGCTGCACTTCCCCTAACACAGGCTTAGTGATTTATCCGATTATCTCACTGATTTTTCTACGTCTGTATCTTTATTATTATTATTATTTTGAAGGCAGTAAACTTGTTTTTCTTGTTAACTAGGAATCAATAACATCTAGGATTTTCAAAAACATAAAGTTTGCAATTGATAACTGTTAAATTAACATTTTATAATAGAAATTACACAAAAATTTTATTTAAAAGGTGATTTTATCCATAATTATTGACACAGAAAGAATACTGTTATCAGTATGCACATCTAAAATGTACCATTCAAATAAAAATAAAAAAATACTGCCATTAGATGTTATCAAAATTATTTACAAAAGTCACAAAATAATTTTTAAACTGCTCCGTGTTGAATGAACATCTGTATATCCCTCCCCAAAACAAAAGGTGGCACTAAAAGCTACAATATTCGGGTTTTATAAAAAGAAAATGCCACCTTTACTTCCTACATGCTTGGATTCTTTAGCACATGGATCTCCTTTCAAAAGTGGCATGGGAAAATTAGACTTATTCTGGAGGAATTGTAATTATGCATATATGCCACATAGTTACTATCAAAAAAGTATAACTAAAGAGTATTTATAATCCTTCATCATGTGATGTGGAAAACATAAACTTTACCTCAGTTTCACACTGAGACAAAAGAAAGCTACCTAGATCCTCTATATCTACATTCTTTTCAATCTCTATACCCATTCATTTCAGAGTTACAAGCCTAATCTTACATTAGTTTTAAAAAAGAACCATATAAAATAAAGGATATTACTTCTTGAACATCATAATAAATGCACAAATTGTTCAGTAACAAAATATGTGGCAAATTTTATCCAATATCACAAGGTTAGGAAAGTTGGACCTTTCTCACAATTCCCTTGCATAATTAAAAAAAAGTAATTGTTTGCTTTCACTTTTTGCTTTTGTTGTTGTCACCCACCACGTAACTCAGAATTATGTGTCATTTTTAACTCCACTTGCTTCCTGTACATTGCATTTTTTCTTTCTACATGTAACCTATACACGTGTAATTTCAGTGAAATGAATTTCAAAGATTTTAAAGGCTCAATAAGAATGAGACAAATAAACGAAATAAATATAATTTACTGAGAACTCAACAGCTAATCAAATAGTTTATTTAATAAGTTAATCAATATTTAGGCATGTCTAATATGTAATTTCCAACTTCTAATAACTTTTGAAATCAATAAAACAAACTGTTTTTACCGATGAAGAATGATTTGGGAAAACAGCATTTAGTAAAGGTCTTCAATGAGTCAGGGGCATTGAAAGGAGCACAACCAAAATGAGACTGTGCATTTACATCATTCCATCTTGGTCACTGGGGGTAAAGGCGTAAGGTGTATGACAGAAACACAACCTGTCCATTCCTACCACCCTTAACTATCAATCTTCCCTTAATTCAGCCTTTCCTCTCAGGCTTTTGTTTTACATGCATTTTAAAGAATATAACTGATTTAAAATCTTCATGTAAATAAGGCTTATGATAAATCATACATATGATAATCAAAAAATCTGTAAAGGTTTAGACATTGCTATTTAAGTGTTAGGCAATAAATGACCTCTTTATGATTACAAGAAAAATTCTGAAATACATCAGACAATTTACTCATGTGATTTCTTAATAAATCTAAAACAGTTACACTAAATAAGACAAAAGGAGATTAAATATCATTCCTCATTAACAATGAATTTTTGTAAAAATCTGAGAAGTATCAAAAGTGCCAACCTCAAAAAATTATCTTGCATTAAAAAATGACTATTGAACATGATTGTGATACATTCTCTCTACATATTCAAAAATAGATACTCTACTTTCTGTCCTTTATGCTGTAGAAATTTCATCTCTTGGAGACACAAAACGGAATCATCCAAGATAGAAAAATTCTTTTAAAAGATCCAATTATCTTGTAGCTCTGTGCAATGCAGGTGCATTGAAAAATATCCTAAATTGAAAATGCTCCCTATGCACAATGGTAAAGAAGCATAATGTAAGCAAATTATGCTTTCAATTTCCAATGTCATATTATTCTGGGATTTTAGCTCAGTCTGAATCAAAATTATGAAGACAATTTGAATGAATGTACTTTCTATTCTCCATATGTAGTTTTCCATAATACATAGAACATGTAGGTATCTTTGAAAAGACAGCCCCAGAATAATAAGCAGGACTCACAAAGGTATTACATTTATGTATACTGAGCTCGTGGGATCGTGTTTGAATTATAACGCGTCAAATTAGTATGAACTCCTTTCCCTCCATTTGATTGTTGAAAAGTGTATGAAGTTTTCCTTGAAAGTAGATAATAAGTAAGCAAACTTTTTTCTGTAAATATCCAGCTAATAACTATCATTGGATTTGGAGGCCACTGCTCACAGTGGCTCACCTCTGCCACCCAAGCAGACACAGGAAATATGTAACTACTGCCAGAGCTGCGTTTGAGAGTTTGGTAGCATTGTGCAGAAACAAGAGGTCCTGAATGTGGCCTGAGGTCCACGGTTGGCCAAACTCTCAACTACAGCTCTGAAGTTGTCAAAATCATTGACATTTGGGTCAAAATTACGTTCTTTAATTAGCCACACTTATTGAGTATTTTCACAAACTGGAGTATTTTTAGAACGTATAATTTAGGGAGTTACCAAAATACTAACTGTCGGAAATAGCGGTGACCTCCTCATTATGATACAACCAGCTGACAGCAGGCGCAGGTGAGCTGCTGACTCTGCAGACCACTTCGGCATCCTCTCCTTGCTTGAACTCTTGTGGAGATGCCACTTCTCTGAAAGTGAGTTTTTCTGCATACAGAAAGTAAAATAGTTCGTTCAAGAATTATTACTTTTCACAATAATAACATTCTAACAAATGTGTTTATTACATTACAGTAAAATAATCAGGTAAATCCAGGTCTTTTAAAACCTGAAACCCAACAAAACAATTCTCCTTAGAAGTTCTTATCTCACTGAGAATAAACTCCAGAGTTCTTCCAACACTATAGTATTTTGTGAACTGCAGGCAACCGCACGACTCTGATCTCAGTGTCTCCTCTGTCCTGGTCACTGTGCTCCAGAAACAACTGTCTCCTTCATATTCCCTGGAACATCCCAGGTTTGTTCAGTCCTGGACATTTTCACACCCCAAAATTCATTCACATTTCTGCCCAGACCTTTCCTAGGAAATAGTGGTATGTTTTCCCACTTCAGCTTTTCCTTTTCCTTAAAATTTCATAGCATGTATATATAACATATTCTTTTTAAAATTATGGTACCTGTTTTCTAGGCTTTAGATTGCTATTAGGTAGGCCCTGAAATACGTTTAGAATAAAGAAAGAAACATGGATGCCCATGCTTGATGAGAATATTTCCAAAAGCAAAGCACCATGGTGACCCTCCCAAGATTATTTTTTATCTTCACACAAACAAGGGATCTTATTTTGCCTCATTTTAAATTAATGAAGAATCTTTAAAAACGCTGTGCCCTTGAAAGACCGCTTTGACTTAATTTTTTGTTATATGTGAAACAGGTCCTGTAGCTGGTCACATAAATGAGGAAAACGTCTTTTTTGGGGGGTGGGTGGTTAGAGTCAGGGCAGTTGCAGATCACAAAAACATGAGGCCAATAACATACTAATACATTCTTCGTCAGTGAAGCAGAAGCTTATTATGGGAATGAATTGACATTTCTGCCATATCCCATATAAAACAAAAAGCCAGGTAACAGCTTAGGAGGTCATATTCTAAAATGTATATAATATTTAAAGGTGTACATGCTAACCACTACATATTGTTGTAGGGCATCGTTGTGAATACTTTATGCAGTATTAGTCAATGCGGTCCTCAAAGCAACTCTGTGTATGATGGATGTTCTATTATGCCCATTTTATAGACAGTGACACAGATGACAGAGTGGTTACGTGATTTGCACAAGATGAGAAAAGTAATTTATAGAGTTTTGTTTTAAAGAAGTAGTAATACAATGATTCTGTGAAATCATCAGTTAGTGATTTTTAAATGTAAGAAAGAGACAGGGAAAACAATATGTCTCCAGCATAACATGAAATGTACATTTTTGAAATCCTGCTAATGAAAATACCTGGTGGTGAAGAGTCTTGACAAGACATTATTCTCTACTAAATTAGTTTCCGGCTTTCTGTCTCTCTGGGCCTGTTCCTTCTCTTTTCCCCCAGATTTTATGCTATTGCTACGAATAATGACAGTGATATGACATACATATTGCCATTTGTTCTAATCATGATATTTTACTTTAAAATTAAATTTTACCTCAATTATAGTTCATACCACCAAATAAATAATTTACTGAAAAGAGGATTAAAGTACTGGAAAAATTAAAACATTTTTGTTTATATCATTTCACTAAAAGAATTAATTACATTTATACATTTACAACTATTACCTGTTACGTATTTTAAAATATACTGAGGTCAAATCCCCATAAGTATATAGCTGCACATGTCTTAGAACATTACAGAGCACATAGTTTGTTCTTGGGTATCAGGGTATAGTATTTAACACATTTTCTTTGAATTCTCTGTAAGAAAATATAATTAAACCAATAAATACACGACTTACGGTAAATTTCCAAAACTACTGTGGCTTCTTGTGTTTGTCCTTTGGCATCTGCGGCTTGACAACGGTATATCCCTGCATCTTCTATGTCTGCATTGTAGATGGTCAGTCGTGACCTGCTCGATTCCTTCTGTACCACCACCCGCTGTGTGGAAGTGATCTTCTCTCCTTGAGGATTATACCAATCTATACTTTCAGGTTCTCCAATTGCTGCACAGAACCGTGGAAAAGAGACATTTGGAAATACGTTCAAGTGTTTGTTTTGGCAATGACATTCGCTATTATGTAAATTTTTAATAAGTTAGGAAAAATATAAATAGAAGACTGGAGATCTGAAAATCACACACATCTGTAAGTAAACACAAATGTTAACACACATGTTCATCTTTGTTTACCCAACACTGAGTACTCAATCCTGTTCAAGTAAGCAAATCCCAAAACCCATAAGAAAGTTCCTATACAGTGTTTAAGTTTTGAGAGGCAGATTTTATATCACTCTTCTTCAGATTATTACTACACTTAAATATTAAAGCTGTGTGAGCCAAACATGATACAGTTGACAGATATATTTTAACACAAGTATGGATACTGATATAACTTCTCATGATAAATTCTCTTGTTAGAGTGAAGATGCAGCAGTATTTTCCCTAATAAAGAAGGGCTTACAAAAAATATGAGCCATTTACAAAACAAAATTTCACCTAAATAATTTCGAATGTTGAATTAATTTCCTAAATTGTCACCCTGTAAGAGAAGGCCAATAACCACTGTCAAAATGAAATTCTAATCTCTTTCCCCAAGTGAAATGAGTAGTTTTTTTTCTTTTAATCTAAAACTGTTAACTAATCCTACGATAATTACAATGTATTGAAATGGTACTTTTCCTGCTAGGCAATTACCTTCAAATCATTACAAGAGTAACACTGAGTCTTAGACTTCAGAAACTAGGTTAGTAACTATTTTGTAAAGGCAGAAGTTACCTCCATCTACTTTTGGTTACAAGTGCATGTATTTCATTCAGATAATTATCTGACACATGATTTGTGTCAGCAACCTATACTATTAACTCAAAAGTATCAGGGAAAATGTATAAACTTAATATCTATTGACCCCTTTGAAGAAAATTGTTCCTCCTGATTTTTTTCTTATCAAATGGTTTTAGAAACAAATTGACTTTTTGTTAAAAACAAATTAGAAAAGTTAAAATATGAAAAGGTAGAATTTTAAATGGATCTTAGTTATGCTGTATTCAACTCTTCTGAACAGAACCATAAACCATAGTAATTATGATATAATGCTTTTAGGTAGTATTTGTTTTAAATCTTGCCTTTGTAGAAAAAGTGGAAAGGAATTAGACAAATGAATTTCACATTAATTTTATACTATAGATTCAATAGGAATTTTAAGAAATATGTCAGACATTTTCTTTCCTAAAAGTATGTTAGAAAATTCAAGGTGAATCTATTCTGTATTTCATAGTCTTTTAGAATCTCTAGTAAATAAAAATTTCTATCAAAATTTCTAATGTTGGTAGAACTGGACTGTTGTACATATTACTAACAAATATCATTAAATGTTTTTATTTTCTTGGACATGTTACAAAAACTCACTTGTTACTTGTAATGCATTTATATTTAGATCACGGAGCACATTTATTGTCCAGTTTAAATTTAAAATATGCTTATTTTATCAAATTTTACATAGCTAAGTTTTTAATGGATCTGGAAAATTTACAGTCATATATATATAGTCATCATCAGAATAGAAAAAAAAATAAGCATTCTGAATTGCATGGCGTGCCATGTATTTATTTTCAGATTATTGTTCTAGTAATATAATTAACATAAATTATACTACCTCCACAACAATGGTACGGCTCTTGGTTACACATCTTTATTTAAAAGGGGAAAAGTTTTACTTAGTTTGCTGTCTTACTAAAAAACTGAAAAGCTGAAGTGTGACTCAGTAGCAGAGTTCTTGCTTAATGTACAGTGGAACTTGAGTGTGAGACTCCACAGTGATGCTCTATGCCCAGCCCCGGAAAAGACAGGGAAAAGAAGGGACTCATTAGGACTGAGTGATGTTACTTAATACTTTTCACTCAGGTCTTATTCTGCTAACATTCAATACGTAGAATTCACTGTAACATATCATACAGCAATATGTAAAAAAAAAATGAAATTTTATTCTCATTTTCAACAGTTATTGTAAATTATTTTATTATTCTATCATTCAATATAATCAAATGTGTATGCGTATGCCTGCTTCTATATAAATGTAATATAAATAACACTTGGAAATCAACATTCTTACTCCAAAGTTCTTCTGACATAATATGTGAGGTTGGATCAGTCATTCCTCTGTTTCATTTACAATTTTTGAATATGGAGTGTACTAACACACGAATTCAGACATTTAGGAAGGTAGTTATATGAAGAATCATGAGCGCTGTTACTTTTTTCATCATGTGAGAATTTTACACATTATTTGATATAGTTTATGAATGTTATAACTATAATTCTATTTTAATAAGCTTAAAAGTAATTTAAATCAGCAGCATTCTCAAGACAACTTCTACAGTGCACTTCATGTCAGGCGGACTTACCTCAAACCACGTCTGAAAGGCTTTAGCATAAACAAGGACAGGAACAATTCTAAAATGTCCTCATAAGCAATTTTAGCACGAAGTAAATACTTTAAATACTCTATGTACAAAAGCTGACATGCACAAAAATGAATTTGATGAGTCTAAATAGATGCAGAATGTTTTCATTTGTGAGATTTATAATGCTTTGAATAAGAATTTGATGTTCAAGTACCTAAATGTCTTCTGAAGAATCCTTGTGATTAAATTGAATAAGGTTCATATAATTTTCTATAGCTATTTTGATATATCATACATTTGATTAATAGCTCTTGGAAAAGCTCTCTTGATTAAATAACTATCTAATTTATGTGAATGTTTACTTTTTCAAAGGATAGATTTTTTTTGTCCTACAATTTTCATTCATAGATAACTAACATGCACTGTGCCACATCTGATTTATTCATTGCTAATTTATAAAGACAGTTTGGTTATAACTTTACATTTATCCTAATATTGCTGTTTAGGCAGAAATATATAAATTTATTTAAGATATTATTCATGCATTATAAATTACTCATAGCACAATAAGTTATTTTAAAAATAAATAATCTAGTTTGACAGTCAAACTTAATAATTTGAAAGATAACAGAAATAAAATTCATAAAGTTTAACATGCAAAACATGGGTATAAAATAATTTTTGGTCATTATAAAGCCAATGATAATTTATTTTTAGAAAATTGAGTTTTAAGCTCTTAAATCGAGCTAATACATTTTACCAATAATTAAACACAAAACGAGCCATCTGAAATTTTGTATACAACACATACCTGTGCAGGTGAAGAACTTAGATTCGCCCACACTCAGCTCTACTTTGCTAAGTGAAATTGTCACTTGAAGAAGAGCTGAAAAAAATTGAGTAGCAATTAATTTTGGCTTCAAATATGAATTGCAATGAGTGATGCATAAACCAAACGGTCAAAAAGCAAGACTTCACTAAATTTTTATTACCCATAATAATAATGAATGAACGTTTTATAAAATACCATCCAAAAACATCATATATTACATTATTATGCATTTTATAACAATATGTAGCACATTTTAAAAAATTAATATGTCAACATTTTCTAAGTCAAGTAAAGAACCAAATTCATAGTAAAGAAGCTATTCCTTATTTACAAGTTAGATTTTATATGTGTAAATATGTTAGGAAATATTTAATGAAAAATTTTGCACAAAAGATGCGATATTGGTGGAAAGAGAAAACCATATACTGTAGTTAAAAAAACTATAATGCATAAATTAACTACATTTTGGGTATCTAATAAAATATTTCCATGAAAGGAGGTAAATACTAGAAAAGGGATTTTTGCAAGGGGACATGAATGAGTATTGGCAGTCACAAGATGAATTGTTAAATGCAGAAACTGGATACAGGTAATAAAAAGGAGGCAGATCTTCAATATCATAAATGTTTGTTGTTGAATTTGAACTGAAGTAGGTGGATGATCTAGAATTTTAGAATATAATTATGCTTTGGTTTCATAGAAATCGACACATATACTTTCAGTGAGGACACAAACTAGATAGTGTGTTCACTTCCCAAACTCTGCTCCTCCAGCTCTCATCTAAAAAATTTGGAAGAAATGATTTAGAATGTTCTCATAATAAAGAAATGACGAATGTTTCAGGAGATATGTTTAATTTAATTTCAACATTACACAATGTGTCCACACATTGAAACATCACATGTTATTCCATAAAAACATACAATTTTGTTTTAAATAGCAATGAAAAGATTTAATTTTTTAAAATGAGAGAAAAGAACAACATGTTTTCAAAAAGTACCTGTCAACTATGTTGTTTTAACATTTTAAAATGAGTTTTTCAAACAATAATATAAAATAAAATGTTTCCTTGTACACCTCATTTTCCATGCGTAAATTTCTTCATCTTTTTTGAAAACTTCTCAGGGAAACTTAGGCTAAGCTACATGGTATTTTCCTCTCCTTTCTGCCTTGAGTCCTGTTTTTACTCATAATTCCTCAATAATCGGAGGATGCTTGACCTGTCATAGGAGTTCAAAGGGTTCAACTAACTCTTATTTTTCAGAAAGAGACAAATAAAAAGAAAAGCACATGCCAGAAAGTATAGGAAAAAAACGAGTAGATACAAAGGAAAGAGATGTATCTAACTAGTGTGAATAATGCCAATTCTAATTAAAATTCACAGACAATTTTTTTTCTATTAAAGAAGCAGGTAATCGCCTTTGTGAGCTTAACTTAAATGAAATGGGATCAAAGTGGCAAGTTGTAGAACTCAAGAAATTTGATATTGCAAATTTGGTATTTCAATATTCCAAAAATTTTCGATATTTGATATTTCTTTCACAAGAATCAGAAGAGATAGATTAGATTGTGATAGCCACAAATCAAGCTAAGGCAACTGGGACTTTAACAACTGAAGACTTGATTTCCATTCGATTCTAACTATGAATTGAATGGAAGTAATCAGTGGATACAAGTAAAGCAAAATTATAATGCTAGGCCTCGTTTTTTTTTTTTTTTTTTTTTTTGGTGCTGGGGATCGAACTCAGGGCCTTGTGCTTGCAAGGCAAACACTTTAACCACTGAGCTAAATCCCCAGCCCAGTCCTCATTCTTTTATCACCCCTCTTTCACTTTTAGGGGCCATTTTATCCCATGCCATCAATTCCCTTTTATCATTGAGTCTTCACTTTGTACTTTCTTGCAATCTAATCTTGCAATATCCAACCTAGAGACAACTTTCAGTTCGGGAGTACAATTTGATTTTAAACTTATCATGGTCAAACTAAACTCATCCCAATTCCACAAAAATTTGTTCAGAGTTTGCTATTCCTTTTTGCTCATATTAATCAATTTCCAAGTCTTGGAATTATAACTTCTGAAACACCATTTGCACGCAGTCTTTTGTTTGTTTTCAAAACAGACACTCATTAATTTTAATCCAAATTATCTCATGAGCTGCCATATTGTTTCTTATTTATTTCCTTCATCTCCTTTTAAAATAGCTGTATGGCTGCTACCTGCGAACATTTCTAAAACTATCATTAAATTGTGCTCTCTTACAAAAAATCTTCACGGTAGATTTATTTTGTATAACGTAACAATTACTATACAAATTTTAGTTGAAAGAACACTCACCTTTTCAAGTTTGCATCAGTTACACTTCTGGAACTTTTCTGCATAGACTCTAAGATTGATTCTCACTCTCCCTCAGCTTGCACTTGCCTGTCACTCTGCGTTTATTCCAACATCCTCCTGAACTTATCTCCCTTTTTCACATCTCCACACGGCTGGCTCTATCCCATCTTCTAAGCAAAACCGAAATGTCTACAACTGTACAAAACAGCTACTTACAGCCCCGTCAACCGTATCGACAAATGAACATCTTTAGCCAGTCAAGATTTGTTTTTACAAAAACAAATGAAACATTCGTGATAACTATACTCGCTACTCTAACATATTTCAATGTCATTTCTGGACGCTGGAGCTCATTAATCCCATTTTATTCCACAATTTATCCCCCAGTGCCACCATTCATCAATCATACACTTACTGGTGGCTTATTGTACACTAGATAGAGAACACTGAATGTGACTCCATCGTCTTAAAGGAATTTAAGGATATCATAAAATTTGAGAAATGTCTTCCAAGTATCGTGTAAACAATTTCTATCTCTCACCTTTAGAACACGTGTGTTCAAACTTTTATTCTTGCCTGTACCACACTGAGTGAAGAGGAATCATATTGAGGCTTATATGCAATGTATTATATGGTTGATGTATGTAAGCAACAAAATTTCATTTATTTTTAGATTGTTATTACAACAAACAAAATAGGGTGACATAAACATAAAGCAGGCATGCTGTCTGACCTGGGTTTGTGAAATCAACACACCAGGTCAGGTTCCACTGTCGCCTAAACAGTCTACACAGAAGTACCAGACAAATGAGTCATAAAGATACCACTAAAATCACACAATAAAGCTCCAACTTGTATGATCTTCTGGGGCTGCATTTCTAGCATCCAGGGCCACCTGACACCTAAGGGCTGAAAGGTGGACACATTTGCTTTAAAGTAATTTGCTTCTCAAAGAAAGAACTATAGAAAAGACATGAAAGATACGGGGATTTTAATAATCAAAGAACATTCTAGATAATTCAATACTAATTTGCCGATAGGTATAATAAATAGCATACATTCGCTGAAATAAAATGAAATTGAGTATGAAATTAGTTAATTTATATAAAATACTTGATTAATAATTCATTCCATACAAATATCAGTGCACCCCTTAATCAAGACTGTTTTTCAGAGACTGGGTATATTGCTGAAATTTGATGCTATATATGTTGGAAATATATAAAGAATAAACTCAATTTTCTATTTTATTTTTTAAGATCTAGTCCGATTTGCTCTAATTAACTTACGCAGATAAATTGATGCATGTAGACCAAAGTTAAAACCTAAAGCACTAAAATGTGAGGTCACGTCCTGATCATTGCTCTAGTCATTTACCATGCAGAGTTCCTTGTGCTCAGTCCTGACCTGTGTCTGCATCCACATGACTAATCTGGGACCCAAATGTCAGATGAAAATTGCATCTCTTTCTAATATCAAAAAGTTGTGTTTAGAGAAAACTAAAAAGAGATCATACATCTGACATGTCTCTAGATTAGCTCTCTTCCATTTCCGGCATTATACTGGACTTCAGCCCCCCAAAGTACTATTAGTGATATGTACTCCTGCTTTATATTTATAAAAAGCAAGATTTTTCAAATTAATATTGGCTTAGGATTGTGGCTTGAAAATTAAAAGGCATTCACTGACGCTAAAATATCTAATTTTGCTGTTTTATCTTCTTATATATGCATTTGGAATAGATGTAACATCTTTCAAGAAAAATGTAACTGTTGCGATATTACATAGATTCATTGCACATCATAGCCAGCAATGATTAATGCATGCATCATAATGATTGCATTTATCATTAATTTACTGTATCAATAAGTAATTTTGTATTAAATTTGGTGTTGAAGTTCCATTAATATCACTAAATATCTTCACAAGATATTGTTATTTTAGCTAAGAAAAGGCTTTAATCTCAAAGTCTCAAAAATACAGTCATGACAAATACATGTGTCCTGAGTGATTCTCAAAGAACATGCAGTAACATTTTTAAAGGTAAACTTGAGTGTAATAACATAATATCTATGGACTCTTCTAAATGTTATTGAACGCAAAAATAATGAGCTATAGTTCCTACTGTCGAGGCATTTACAATTTATTTGGGAGAAAATAAAACTACATAAAGACATGAATAATAACATGGTACTTATCAATTATGTTTGTTAAGAGATTTATGATTGAGAAGTTTTTGTAGAAGGCAATAAAACTTAATAAGATCAAGAAGATGAGATAGATACCATAATTAAAATAAAAGAATGAGTGATGGCATCATACGTTGGGTAAGGCAGAAATGCTCAGAAAATTTACATTATTAGGCCAATATAAATGAGGTTCTTCGCATATAGATATAATTGGAGAAACAGTTTATAAAGGATTGTATGGAGGAAGATCTCAAAGGCCATGGCAAAAGTTTCCAGACTTAAAAGTTTTGTCCACTAATTATTTATAAGTAGAAACTAATTGGCCTTCGTCTGGGTGTAAAACAACTGACAAACTGGATTAGGGGGATAAATAAGCATTTTTCGGTATGCTATAATGAGTATATGAGTTGAATGGTGCAAAGAATATGAAAAGTAAAGAATAGATGTAATCAATTTAAATAAAAGTTATTTTGGTGACATTTAATATTAATGATGAAGTTAAAGAGGTTAAGATTTTCTTTTTTGGTAACAAGTCTCACTAATGAGAGAAAGAATTTTAGAATGAGTGTTTGTTTATACTTGAGAGAAGAAAGGGAGACTCTTGTACAGTTCTCTTATTTGGCCGATTTTAAGGAACTATAAAGCCACAATTTTTTTGATGAATGACATATGTTCTTCAAAATGTAATGTAGGCATTGTTTAAACAAAGAAATCTGCTATAATAACAAAATTAAAATTAGTGTTTATAATTTAAGTAAGCATGCAGATCAAATAGCAGCTATTTTAAAGAAGCTTTCTTACTTTACAGGAATGGAAATATAAAGAAGTTGCTGGCATTTGTAAGTTTCATCAGGGGAATCAAATGTTCCTTACAATTTGATACAATGTTTAGCAGTGCCATTTAAAATGGCCAGTTTATCACCAGAAGAGATTTAAAAACTGACACTTAATCAGTCTACTACCTGACACAAAGCAGACTTGGATTCACTTCGAATTTCAAGACATGCACATGTAATTTAAGTACTGATTTATCTTGGTACAATGGTCTGTAACATTTTTCAAGCGACTGGCTTTATTTTTGTAGACCTGAACATTAAGCAAATTAGAAGATTAAGGCATTATCTAGTAAATATCACAACTCTCAAAGTATCTTCCTCCTAACAGGTCCTTCTAAAGTATTAATTTTGTCAAATTAATGATTTCTCTTGGAAACACTCTAAAAATTGTACTTAATAATGATTTCTTTTGTTATTGAATATTCATTATCTCCATTTGTATTGTTTAGCTACGCACCATGAGAGCAAGTGTGTGTCCTCGTGTCTCTATCACCACTGTCGAACCCGGGAAACATATTTGATAAGGTGAATTATGCCTCATTACTTTGAAAAGTACGTATTTCTCAAAGTCAACAGAAATGCCATTCAAATGATTAGTACACAAAAATAACCGATGTTCAAAAACTCATGAGAATTGAAAGAAGAAGTAAACAGATTTAACAAAAAAAGAGAAAACCAGAAATGAAGATTAGAAAATTGTAAGGAGATCTGAAGAAAAGACCCACTTGAGAAGACCAGGAGAGGCAGGCAATGTTCCGTATCGTCATCCACATCCATCCTTCAAACACACCGCTGAGCAAAATCGATCAAAGATGTTTGAGATGCTCTTACATGCCACACATGTAAGTATCTGAGCTTATCAAGTAATTCAAGACAATACTTCATACTAAAAAAGAATGTTTGTGAAACGAAGTTTATACTGATGTGAATATATTTTTGTTTGAAAAACTGAAAAAATGCTTTTTTTCTTAGAATACATTTTTGAAGCTGAATAGCATTCAGTAAATTTTAGAAGTAAATAGAGGAGACCAATGTAAACATAATTTAAGTAAATTTGACCATATAAGAGTATTCAGAAAAGCTGTTCTTTAATAAGAATAAAATCATTGGATTTGTCACTTTAATATTTATACCAATGGAAAAATTACTGCTATCTGCCTCATATTTTTTGTTTTAATGTAAATATAAGTAAAACCTGAGCTTTAATACCAATTAGGCTGCAAAAAGCTGTCTGAGTGATGAGTGAAGCAATCTTGCTTATGTAGTAGTTAGACCCTGAGTCCATTAGGAAACCAGAAACAGATCACTCATCACTTATTCTGAGTGTGACATTTAATTAAAACTTAAATATCTTGAAGAGGCAGCTAAATTTAAGTTCCACACTCAATCCAAGTTAACTTCAACAGGCACCACTTAGACATGTAAATTATTAGCCTCCTTGATGAAGTCAGCATAGAACAGCCTGTAATTTTTTTTTTAACCTGTGCATACTGCATGGGAATAAATTAAATTATTGGGGAGTGTTTGTATTAGCCTAACTCCCAAGTCTTTGGATGCCTACGGAAGTGCTCTATCTCCCCCACATGTGTTGAATTTCTCTCCAGATTAAGGTCAGCATAAATCTTATTTTTAAGCCTGACAAATCAGAAAGCAAACATCCGTCACAGAACAATTCAGTTAGAACGTTTCACCTTTCTTTCCTTCCTAATATCACAGAAATAACTATTCAACACTTACTGTGTTTGCCAGAATGCTTTACTATACACTGTCAGAAAATGTGAAACGTGTCAGCAGCATGTAGAAAACACTACTACAGTATATTGTAGGAAGAATAAGGATCACACCCTCTTCAGTTTCAGGCACAAAAGCCTTTTGAATTAAAATTATTAATAAGAGGAAACGATGAACTGTTTCACTCTTATTTGAGAGTGTACTAATAGTGTCCTGCACAGAGTAAATCACAAAATTTTTTGTAACACAGAAATTCATACCATTGAGTATAATGGAAAAATACAATTTATGTTTAAATTTTTAAAATATCACAGTAAAAACACACCATTAATCTCACTGAAGGAAAAAAACAAACAAACAACAAATCTCCTTTACTTGAAACACAATTATTCCATCATTCTTGCCACTTTCAGAAGCAATTCTGGAAGTTCTCTTTTTTGAGTACTTTTAGTTGTGCTGCCCTGGATGGCTCCCAGGTGGGAAGTGGATCCAGATTTTTCCGTCTCTAAATGACTCATGGTCCAGTCTATAGGTACCTGTGCTTAGACTGTATCCTCAGCCTGAACCAATCTTGAATCTCCCAACATTGGATGTTATTTTATTGAGACTGTGCAAGAATTCGAGTCAAACAGCAAGTGGGTACCCTCTGAGAAAGGAGAATAGAAGATCTGGGGGCAAGGACTCTTTTCTGATTAAAAGAGAAAACTGAGAGCTTATTCTCCTCCCATGGAGCAGAGACAATCAGATAAGCAATGAAAACTATGAAGTTGCCTGACTTGATCTGATTTATAACTTCCCTGCTTAAGCTAAAATAGCACAGCAGGAGGTTTTCCATAAGGTTAGAAGGCCAGAAAAGAGAAAACAGATCCCACAATTCAGTGTGGCTCTGTGTGTGTGTGTGTGTGTGTGTGTGTGTGTGTGTGTGTGTGTGTGTAGGGAGGAGGGAAGGGAAAAGGGAGCTGAGAAGCGAAGGAAGAAGGGAGAGAGGGAGAAAGACAGCACAAACATAGGGTGAAGCAACTCCATAGAGGATAGCCCTACGCCAGTGTAAGGGAGCAAAGAAAATTTTCACTGTGTCATGAGTCCAAAAGAGCAAGTAATTTCTCTCTGTCCTCTTTGCTGCGTGGTGCAATGTCCTGAAACCAGAGTATGCCCCATGTAGCATGAAGTGTTTCCTCTTTAGGCTTGGGGTGGGTAGATCCCCGGCAACAGATAAGTAACTGATTTTGAGACACAAGGCAGCCAGAGTGGGACAGAAAACACAGCTTAACCCTGAGGAGTCATCGGCCACAAGAGGGACTTCGAAGGAGCTGAAGTAACTTCAGAAGGCTCCTAGGTCCTCACCAAGTCATGGGTACAAACTACATACTCACCAGCAGTTGCTCTAAAGACATCAGTTCAAAGAGTCAGGAAATACAAAGTGGGGAAAAACAAACAAACAAAAACTACACAAACACACACACACAAAACAACAACCATCAAAACATAACTGCAGCTGAACTGAGGCCTGGGCAATACACATAGAGCTGAGTTTCCCCACAGCCGTCAGCATATATAAGCAGGTTTTGCCTGCTCAACAATCATGCAGATGATTTCTGAAAATATGTTAAGCTGAGAAAATCTACCTAAAAGGTACTGAATAAATTACATAAAGTCCAAAAAACCAAAATTCTGTCTTCAGAACTTTCTCTTGTATAATGTGTATAATAGCATCTTCGTTACATTTGTGTACATAAGCATAAAGCATTCAATTCAGTGTCTAATACAGAGTAAACACTCTCTATATTATTAACTGCTGTAGTAGCAATCCCTATTAATTAGCTCAAGAGGTGCTCGGAATATTTGATACTCTCTTTTTTTTTGATAAGAGAATCATTCCATGTTTGTGCACTACTCATTGAGACTGCCAATTAAATTTTAACTATGAAATTCTTTATTCACTCTAACTATAAATGAAACAGATTTAAGAAAAATCAGTCCACCTCCACTCACTAATGTAGACTGATATGCTTAAGATTTCCAGGCACAGCATCGTAGTAAAACAGGTGGCAGAATTGATTGACATTGCATAACTGATAATACAACTTTTGGCGCTCACTTTTGTGATACTCTACTTGCTAGGTAAAGTGTAAGAAATAGAGTCCAAACACATCAACACACAACTACTGCTTCATAAACATTTGAAGAAAATTACGGACTAAACAAAGATTATTATAATGGAACAAGTATAGTTGGACTAACCTAATTTGTAAATCAGTGCTAAGAAAAATTACACGGTAATTTATGCCCAGGCTCTATGAGAATAAGCTTAAAATTCATGTTAAATCATGTTACGTGTTTTAAATGCCCTCACACATAAGTATGACTTCTTTCCTAACTCTCTTTATGGAACATTGCTATTTACAGATTAGAGATTTCCTCAGACCTTTGGTAGCAAACTCCTCTTTCTCTTTCCCTACCTTTGTTCTCAGTGAGTTATATCATCTTCCTTTTTTTCAGTGACTCTCCCCCTCTCTTAGTGCTATGTGTATGTGTGCACAAGTGTGTATGTGGCTACATACATTTCCACAGTTCTGAACACAACACAGTCTAATGTACCACATTTCCGAGGTGATTACTTGTTTACATGGCCATAACGCTAATTAAAATAAAATTTGTTTGCGAAAAGACAATGCCTTTTCAGTTTCCAGAGGCTTTCTCAGAGCTTGGAATACTATCGGCATCTAGCTCTTAAATTATGAATGAAGACAGTCATGGCATATGAAATATCGATACATTTTAATCTAAATTTTCCAAATTAAAAAAAAAAACCGCCATTGTGTTCCCCATTTTCATCCCCAGAAAGAAGTTAATTTTGTCCTTCTATTTCTGAAAAGGTTTATAAAATCAGATAATTTTATTTAAATAGCAGGTAAATAATGAAGGAAACAAATACATCTGAATATAAACTACTTGATTGGATGACTGATTAGAAGGAGAGGTAATTATTACACTCTCAGGGAGACGTATGATAGGCTTCAAAACCAAAATAACAGCCTCATCTATTCATTAATCTTCTTCATTCAAACATATTAAATCTTATACAACAGAACTGGTTGCATGTGCAACAAAAATATTTTTATACTGCAATATTTTATGATGTTTCAAGTACCTTAACAAAAATGAGAAAAAGTACTACTCTAGGTTTTTTTTTTTTTTTTGGTACCGGGATTCGAACTCAGGGCCTCATGCTTGCGAGGCAAACACTCTAAGCACTGAGCCCAAAAGTACTACTCTAAACTTTACAACATGCCTCGCAAAATGTTTAAATTCTGTCACTTGTAAATGACGCTGAACTTCACTCACTGCTCTTGCGTGGCAATGTAATTAAGCAAATGCGAATCTGTCCAGGTCTTGCCCTTATAAGCGCTCAGCAGTTACTACCTTTACACCAGTGGTCCCAACGGTTTTGGCACAAGGACCTTTGCGGCAGAAGACATATTTCGTACAGAGTGTAGATTGGTTTTGAAATTAGAATTTCATAAACTCTCGATCCTTAGTTCACAGTAGGGTTTGTACTCCTATGAGAACCTAATTCAGCGGTGGCAAACATGGCACGAGTGCTTGCAGCCGGCTGTTTGTTATCACTGAGAGCTCTAAAAGGTTCGCCGTCACTGACTGACGCCTCCCTTGATCTGACAGAGGCACGGCTCTGGGGAGGGTCTGCAAATACAGAGGAAGTCTGGCCCACAGCTCACCTCGTCCTGTGCTGCCTGCTCCTAAGAAGCTACACACAAATAGCGGGCCCCGGCCAGTGGTTGGGGAGCGCTGCTTTACAGCGGTGAGGAAACTAACACCACAGCCCGAAACACAAAACAAGAAATGATACGCACAGCTAAGCCTCCCTTCGATAACTCGATTTTGCACGGGTAGGTTCTTCACCCTGACAAAAGCTGCATGCTCTTTCTCTTATATGTTTAATTTCCAGGTTCTTTATTTTGTGCCGACTTTCTTTCTAGCAAAAACTTAGAAAGTATTGCTAGACATCTTGGATTTTTGCCGTGTTAGGTGGCAAACAAATTCTTCCAATCATATCTAAAATACTCCACAAGGCATTTTATCCAGCACCAAAGGTTACTGATGCTTCTACCTCCTACCCAGAATGGGAAATAAAATCAAGTAAACATTTTACTTCTTTCTCCGCTTAACTGATGAGAGAGTGTTTGGCTGTCTACTCCAGGGATCAATTTATTCCTCACTTCTGGATAAATTGGGTTGCATTTCAAGTCAATCCATCACCTTGTTTTCTACAAGCCAAAGGAGTACAGTTTAATGACAACTACAGAGAAGTAGTATCTTTTTTTTTTTCTTCCTCATGATTTGTTTTCAGAAAACTATGACATTAAAATAGCTCTGGCTACAAAAGAAAGCCCATGAAAATAACTCCCAGAACTAGGGACAATGAATTAATGCAGAAATCTATCTCACATTAGCAGCTTGATTGAAAAGATGAATGGATGCAAATTCTAACAGGAAAGCCAAAGAAGGGGACTTAGAATGACCTCTACTGAGATGTGTGGTGATAGTTGAATTCCTGAATTGAAGAACTATAATATACTAAAAATACAAGGTGAAATGCTGTTTGAATTGGACTTTATGTAGACCTCTGGTCCCAGAATTTGGATCTGTGGAACATCTTAAGCAATGCACATGATGGAAGAAGTGGAACGTTATATGTCATCGATAAATTAGAATCCAATCTTGGAGTCTCTCCAACAATCAAGGCTGCCTTCTGTTCACAGTGCATGAAAGAAGATATAAGCAATTCATAATCCAACCTTTTACCCTCCAGTTAAAGTAACAGACTTCTACATGCAAGGGAAATGACTAGACTGTTTCTCAGTAAGGTGGGTGGTGTTTCAGACTGTTTCTCAATAAGGTGGGTGGTCAAATTTAAAGTATTTTTCTGCCCTCATTCTAGTCTATGCTAACCCAGCCTATATGACACGTCTGAAAATTTGACTTTAAAGATGGGCATATATTGTGCTGTGCACTTATACACTAGAGACAGTATATTTGATGCTGCTTGGTCTACGGTGTTGGGCATAACATCCATTGAACAAATATGTATGGGGAACTTACTACATGCCAGATAATATTCTAAGAAGTTAGTGAGTAAAACAGGTGGTGATCCTTGCCTTTGTGAAACTTGCTTTCAAAAAATAGAAGACAGATACATAAGAGAAATAAGTAGATTTTATATTAAAAAGTAGTTTTGTGGACCATAAAGAAAAAAACAATTATTTTTCAAAACATATTTTGACATAGTTTGCAATCAAACACTTCCAAAAGGTGCCCTAATAATGTGAAACAGTATCAGCCAAAGGGTACAGTACAGTAATGGTTAGCAGCAGATCATTCCGTCCTGGACATGATCCTAGACTTGCAGAAGTAAGAGAAGGCAGCTTAGAGGGATCACAGAATGAAGGCCTTCTTTATTAAAACAGCCACAGCTGGATCCTGGCAGGCAAAATCTCTAACAAAGTGCAATACAAGAAGTATACTGCAGTCCCTTTAATACACAGGACACTCTCTACAAGGAAGCCTAGAAGCTACTCATAATCTACGACATGTTTGAGGTTACTAATAATTCTGATCCCAAAGATAAGATGAAGATAAGTCCCAGAAGGCATAAAGGATTATTATTATGAGGCTAAATAACAAATGATCATAGCTGCGTCCAACCAAAGTTGTCAATATTGTTCTGATAGTTTAGTATGTATTCTATCTGAGACATAATTTGAAACCAAATCTATTTGGATACAAAAAGAAATCTTGGAAACTCCTAGTATAATATGTGGATGGATACAGGTACCTTAGTGCAGTGCTTGACACATAGTTAAGAAAATAAATAAATTGATAAATAAAAACAGAAGTAAAAATTGTAGATTTGGACACATTTGCTTTTCACATTTCTGAAGCTGAAATATCAGCTTGACCCTTGTTCTGATCAACACCATTCACTGAACAAAGCATTATATTCTCTCTTCCTTCCTGGGCTTGAGCATCTTATAACAGTCTTGAGTTTTTTTCTCTGCATTTTTAAATTTCCTCTTTTTACAAATGAAGCTAGAGATAACTTACTGATGACTGATCCAAAACCTAGTTTATAATCTTCAGTAACTCTGTCTCAGAAATCTACACCAATTGCCTACTAGGCCATAGGAGCCTAGTGTTTAAACAGATGCTTGGTGTCTCCTGGTTCACCAGTGTAGGCATGTTAAATTTTAATAATTTTTCTAGCTTGGAAATACTGTAGTTTGATAAATACTGGTTGATTTTCAAATAGTTAAGTTAAACTGTCATTTTCTAGACTGCTATAACAACCTATCAACTATTGGATGGTCTATAAACAACAAATACATATTTCTCACAGGTCTGGAGGCCATGAAGTCCAACATCTAGGAGGCCACAGAGTTAGTGTTTGGCAAAGACCCATTTCCTCATAGATAGCACCTCTTCACTGTGTCCTCACATGGCACAAGGTGGGAGACAACTTTTCAGGGCCTCTTTTTTTTTTTTTTTTTTTTTGGTGCCGGGGATCGAACTCGGGGCCTTGCGCTTGCAAGGCAAGCACTCTAACCACTGAGCTAAATCCCCAGCCCCTCAGGGCCTCTTTTTAAGGGCACTAATCCCATCCATTAAAGATTCCAACTTTGTGACCTAATAAACTCCCATAGGCCCTTCCTTCTAATACTAAATTATTGGTGATCAAAACTTAACATAAACTTGGGAGGTTTAAACATTCACACCATAACAAATAGTATTTACTGAGGACCGACTATATAAAGGAGGAATTGCTCCAGGTATTGTTGGCTCTACCAAAAGGAACCAGCTTTTGTTTGAATTGCTTATTGTAATTTGGTAGGAAATATGAAATATACCCACCTTATTGATACTGAAGAAAGAACATAAGGATTGTACAAAAGTGTGGTAGTTGCAGAAAGGGTAAAATTAATACTGGCTCAGTGTTAGGCAAGGACTTTAGAAGAAGCAATACAATAATATGTCTTTCTAATTATTGAGGAATCCAGATTGGGAAGCAGGTAAATGTATCCTACAATATGGGTAAAGTACAAGAAAGAAGATAGGAAGAAAAGAAACATTTTTCTAGTGTCTTTTGCTATGGGGAAATTTGACAATCTGAAGCCAGATTGTAGCAATGTCTCTTACGTTATGAAAAAAAGTTAGTATCAACATGGTTGTGATAGATAGATTGGAAATCTTAGCCCTGGGCAAGTGGTAGATTTACCATGCCCCTGAGTGACAGGAAGGATAATGAGAGGAGAGAAAATGAAAAGAAGGGATGAAAGGGAAGAAAATGAAGATGTGGAGATGATGATTTAATTTTAGTTGGATAAATTTGTAACTAACTAAACATCAATGTACTTCCCCAAGTGTTTAAGAACATGGTCACTGTGCATAAAGGTGAGGATAACTTCATTTGTTTAATTGATTGATATCAAATTTCATTGGTATGTAAGCCATACAGCAACTGTACTTATTTCACTTTTATTTTGATTTCATTTTTTTCTTATATAGCTATCTTGTGTTTTAATATCTTTAATAATGTATAAAATAGATAACACTTTCTCTGTATTTTTTCTTGAAATGACATATTTGGATATCTTGCATAGATAACCTGATTCACTGGTAGACAGAAATTATCTTGTTAAAATAATTCATATATATTATATATATATATATATATGTGTGTGAGATCAGTTAACTTTCTCCAGTGACATACAATACAAAAGAAAAGAAAATCACAGCAAATTTAATCATTTTCTCTGGAGAGATAATAGATGAGCCAGGTGTTAAAAAGAAGCAGGCACTTAAATTTAATTTAGTTCTGCACTAGTGGAGAACATATTATCTCATAAACAATAAGAAATTATGATCATGCGATATTAGAGTAGGTACAGTGACAAACCTATGATCAAAACTGTGTTTCATGGATAAAATATAGCCAAAAGAGAAACGGAATGTATTAGTTACACATGTTCTAAAATCATTCTTACAATTTTACTAGATAAATTTAAAATATATTTTAAAAATAAGTTCTAGTTTGGGCTTTAATTTTTCTTTTTAAAAATTTTATTAGAACATGTTTGCAAGATTTGATGTTTACATTCATTTCAGGGAACAGGTTTCTATCAGAGGTCACAAACTGGCGTGCTGTGACTGTATCACATCTAGAGGGAGCGGTGCATTGTTTAAAAGTGAACTTGAATGCCTCCGCAGAAGTCATAGCGGGGTCCACCTTGCTTCCCCTCTCATGTAGGTTGCCACCTGCAAGGGCCTGTGGACTCATTAGACTTACTGACCACTGTGCTCCATATGTTCATACTCAGATTGCTTACTTATTTTTATTTTAGGAAACCATTAGAAGAAATAGCTGATTCTATTCTCGTATATATTTTAAAACATTCTACTGTCTACTGCAAACCTTAAAAACAAGTGGTGACAAGACCGCATGATGTGAGACATCAACAGATTTTTTTTCCTATTATGCTAATGAGTAATAGAAGAAAACTTGCAGGCAAAGTAAGCATCCCCAAGGGCAGCATGCACCAAGCAGGATAGAAGTGCTTGCATCAAATGTAATGCAGACACAATCTTTCATAACAGCCAGTTACAATGCTGGCTACTCCCCATGTACTTTCCTTTCTTATAAGCTTTGTCTTGCCCAATTAGCTTTCAATGGTGCTTGAAAGTCCCACTTGAAATGCCTTATGTTGACCTGTCCATTTTAATCAAGTTAAATACTACCTGGGAGGAAGATATATTAGCTATCACTTAGGCACAAATTAGTCTATCTGAACCTATTACAGCACATTATCAACCAGCAAAAAAGGAGAGCAGCAAAGCATGGGTTTTTAAAACGATTCAAATGCCAGACCACAGAGAGCCTGGCTCGCTTGGAGGAGGACCAGGCCACGCTAATCCACTGCTCTTGGAACAGTGGAGTGTATTTGGCTGTGCTAAATCAGATGTCCTTTACACTGCAGTGTTACACAGTAGAAATTACATATTTAAAGAATCTAATAGAAGAAAATTAATTATAAAATCTTCGCCCATTTAAAAGGAAGGAATGGAAAAGGTAAAGAAAAGAAAAATGATTTAACAAGTATCATAATATTTATTCGTGGAAACATCATATTTTATCACAGCAATATACTACAGTCCAAAAGAATAAGCAAGAAACAAATGCAGATCTTGAAGTCGTTTTGATAGTCTATTAAAATGGAGACTCAGTATTCTTGATTTTAATACGCCACTTACTGTAAGGAAGGTTATCATTTTAGAGGAAAAAAAATCAAGAGACAAAAGAAACACTACTTTACTTGATGTACATATTTGTGATAGAGTTGGTACTCCAGAGCTCCATTATGAGTCCTGGTTTGGCAAGGAGGGAGGTGGGGCACGTGGGTGCTGTTTTAGTATCTTGAGTGAAAAAGCAGCTCTTCTGAAACAGAGCTGTGTATGACCATCAGTCTCCTGGATCCCAAGGTATTGCATACAATGTACTACCTCCTGTCGTAAGAATCAAGGATGGTATTACTGCATTCTTTGCTTGCGAGAACTGAGAAAATAGTTACTCAAGACATTTCATATGAAACTTTATTTTCTTGTGGGATCTTAGTAGAAAGGATTGGAGTATATGTCTATTAAGAAAGAATTGGTTCTGAATATAGGAAAAATCAATATAATTTTAATATAAATTTTGTTGGTGCATTTTAGATATACAAAATGATCACATTCATCATAGGGATTTTGTACCTGTATGTGGTCTATTTTGATTTTCTACCCCTCTTCCCTCTCTGCCCTTCAACTCCTCTTTCTCTCCTTATTTTTGACAGCTTTGATTCCATTTTTTCCATCATTTCTCTTTTTCTTTTCTTTACCTTTCCCCCCTTTCCCCCTCTCCCTTTCCCATTTCCCCTTCCCCTTTGAACACTTTCTTTCTGTTTCACAATATCTACTATACATTTCTGTCCTTATTTACCATTTTATTAAAAAGCTTCTGCACAGCAAAAGAAACCGTCAACGGAATGAAGAAACAACCCACAGAGGTGGGAACAAATTTTTGCCAGCTGTTCCTCAGACAAAGGTCAAACAGCTAGAACATACAAAGAACTTAAAAGAATCAGGTGCCCCAAATTTAAAGACCCAGTCCACAAATGGGCATCTGAAATGAATAGACAGTTCTCAGATGAAGAGGTACAAATGGCAAATAAACATATGAAAAAATGTTTAACATACATTTTGATGTATCTTCTAGAAAACATTAGTTTACAAGTTTTATTTGTTATTAATATTATTGATGCTGTTTATACCCTAATGGGAAAAGAGAGTAGAAGATCAGTATTAAGACTCTGGGTACAGTCCTTAGTAATCATAATCCAGCTTACTTCTGTGTAATGACCTGATCTAAAGAAAGAATTTCAGACTACAACTAAGCATGTGGGCCAGCAAGTCAAGAAATGATACTACTTTCTTTCACCTTGGGGAAGAATATCACAGATCTATAGAGGGTGTGTGTGCATGTACATGTCTGTGAACAGGTTTGTATTAAATTTTATGGATCAAAAACTCACAAGTTATCACACACACACGCAAATTCTTCACCCTTCCCATTCTGTCACCCTCTATGACTACTCCCCAAATAGCAAGCTATAAAAGAATTTAAAATTCTTATGTTTAAAAGAGAGAGAGAAAGAGAGAAAGCAAAGAAGAAGAGGGAGGCAGGCCAGTCATTTGGCCTCCTTGCAGAGATGAAGAGTAGTAGAAAAAGTCACCTCCATGTTAATCAAATTGATTCCTGCATTGTCTAATGAAATCATAAGCACTTTGTGGCACTGGATGTAAGCAAGTGAGAATAGAAAATAATGCTGCTTTTTAAATAATTTCATACTTTTAATACAGTAATTACATGGCAACATGAATCTATATACAGCAAGCACTGGTTAAGATAAACAATATGATTATATGGTGACTCATTTCATTCAATAAAAAATTCCACTGAGGATAAAAATAATTTGTCATAAATTATAGGGTAACTATATTTCACTTTTATGGTAATAATTTTAGGAATACATAAGTAGATTTTAATTCACTGAAAACAGTGAAATACTGCTGTTTAAGAATAAAATGGAATTTGAACTTTTAAGTTAATTTCAAGGATTTATTTGGATTTTTCTTGTTTATAATAGCCATAAACATCCTACATCTACTATTAATGTTTTTAATACATTTAATTCTGCCACAGAGACATTGCAATAGAAACAGGGTCAATGCTTCACACTGTATCCAAAAACTATGTTGCCTTATATTTTTTAGTATTCCATCAACAAATAAAGGTTTTAGATCATTGCACTCCCAACAGCAGACAAAGGTTATATTATCTGTACTTTTTTAAACATTGAAGAATTTTTGAAATTTAAAAATTTATACCAAATATTAAGAGTAAGGAAATTACATTGGACCACAATCTTTCATTGATTTATTTGACTTTTTTACATTAAACATGATTTTTGTGACTATCCAGAAAGTGGAGTAAAAATGAAATAGGAAACAAAAGGAAAAGGCTTGCAGATTTACATGAAATTTATAATTACTAAGAAAAAAAACAGGGTAAAATTAATTATATAAGACAGCTCTTATAGCCCTATTATTACACATATTTTGTAGTTTAAAAACATTTGGCTACAGTAACATATCTTTCAAAATACTTATAACTTTCTATATTGAAAATGCTGTCAGATCTACCATACAGCTACCTATTTCTCATCTACCTTATTTTCTATTGATGCACATCAAGTTAACCTAAACTCAATGACTTAAAACAACAAATACTTATTTCTCGTACTGTTTCTGTAGATCAAGAATTCATGAGTGGCTTAGCTGGGTGGCTATCACAAAAACAGTTTATGATTACAATTAGGATGTTGCCTGGTTATTCGATTCCAAGGCCACTGATTTACGTAAGCGGTAGCAAGAAATCTCAACTGCCAGGTCCAGGGACCTCACCCTCGGTTGCCTGGCCATCCTTAGGGTGCAGTGTGGCAGATAACAATAGCCTCAAAAAGTGAAAAGATCCAACAGAGAGCAAGTGAGGAGGAAGACCCAGAGCCCTTTATCTTCTAGGACTCCCAAACAGCACATTGTTATTTCAGCTCTAGTTTGTTAGTCAAAACGGAGCCAAAAAGTACACTAAAGATGAAGGAGGGACTCCTTCTCATTCTTGAAAAGAGAGTTATCAAAAATGTCTGGCATGCTTTAAAACCATATCTACCATCTATCTACTCACATGTCACTTGTATTTAACTACTTATTTGGCCTCTTTTGAAAATCTCACAAAGCATTTGTCATTTACTTCTCTATGCATATTTCTACCTCACATCAACCATGGACCTAACTCCCCCCAGTAGAAGAGGACACTGTTAAATCACACTATATTTATGTCTCTTCTTCACAATACTACAATATTACTGAAGTGACAGTGGATCTAGCCATTGGAGCTGTACATCATACACGCCTGCTTGGATTGTGAAACAACTTCTCATCTATATCCAAAAGAAAAACTTATGCCAGAGGTAAAAAAAAAAAAAAAATCAAAATTCTCAAGTAACTTACAAAAAGAGAAGAGTGAGACATAATGTCTCACTCTTAGGACATAAGAGTGTTTCCACTTTAACAGAGGAAACACTTCAGACGTTCAGGAAAGCACAAAGGAGTTAGTCGTTAATCGCCTCAGCCACAGAGACCAGGAGTGCGCAGTTTAGAGAAAGGTTCACAGCGTGAGTAATAGCTGATCCCGGCGTGAACAATGAGTGATACTGGGAGTGAAAAGGTATTTCGGCAGAAGTCTTGGGGGAACGTGTACAGGTGGAATGTAACAGTGATGGACAGTACGGCCGGCACACAGGAGAGCGGGAATACGTCTGGAGCGGGCCAGGATGTCTTGTGACATTCCTTCAATTCTTATGTCACTGTCTTTCAATAATTATAATGATTGTCTCAAACATATTAAACGGGGATTTGAAGAATATTGACTTCTGTTGTCTTTACTTGAAGAACACATTACCTGCCTCAGATTCAATTCAAGGGAGTAACTGGTAGAACAGATAAAATGAATGGATGTTGAGATGAAGTACATAATACATCATGTTCCTGGTGTTGTTTTCATTTACAGTGTATGTTTGGCAGTTAACATAAAGGATGAGTGCTAATTCTGCCAAAAAACTAAAAACATAAAAGATTATTATTTTCTAAAAAGACTTACTTAGTTCATAAAATCTTTTATTTTCTTTTAAGGAAAAGCAGCAAAATGCTTGAGAGCTTACAATGGGGATATTAGAATCTTTATGAATTGTGTATTTGACTTCACTTCGTAAAATTTAAACTAACTGAGCATTTCCAATCATTGTTTTTGGGTATCTCTGTTCTTTCTAGCACTTTTGTCTTCTAGAGATCAATAAAAGGTTTAATTTCACTTTGAAAGCATTTCACTATTTTGAGTGAATGGCTGAGGCATTAGGAAATGTTGAAGATAGGCTAATCTGTGTCTTTTTCCCCAGAAATCTCCATTAATCTAAAGAGGTCTCACTTTAGCCAGGTTCTCAGACAACTACATTTCCTAATATTGACCAATTAATTGGTATTATAATCATTATCAGTTCTCACTGATCACAATGAAAGCCTTGCATATTTACCAATGTTTGTACGCCATTCCACATCGACTAAATCAGAATTTAAGGGAAGGGTATAGGTACTAAAAGTCATTCCTCAGATTATTCTTATGCAGAGATTGAAACTAGAACTACTGTTCTCTACACCATGCTCTACTGCACTGCAATTATGTGTGAAATAGATTGTAGTACACTGTTCTTGAACGCTACACATCCATTTTTGTTCCATCATAAGTCTCCTATAGGACCCGTTCAAGTAGACTAGCTATACATTTTAAGTCATTTCTATTTCTGTCTTCCTAGCAGGATTTAAGTACTGGAAAATGGCTAGACCTCTTTCCAACAAAAGAACAGTTTTAGAGGTTCCCCGAAGCTAGCCAGCCATTCGACTATCCCAGTCCAGGCACCCATATCAAGAGCGAGTATCAGGGTCACAGCTAGAGCCAGGCAGTGATAGTGAGACTGCCCTTAAAGTCTTACTGCTCAACACGTTTAATGAGATACCTCGTTACTGAATGGTTCCTCAAAGCATGCATATATTTCTTAATGTTCAAAAGGAGTAGTATAGCACCAAACACATTTTAATCAATAACAATTGAACTCTTGTTTAACTTTGAGCTGCATCCCTCGAAAAAATTGTAATCATATTTTATGATTTTTTTCCTAATGTTACTCTCCTCAGGTGGCCTGAAACATTTCTCTGCATCCCAGAATATTTCTTCCCATACTTCTAAGACTTTTCCTCTTTATTAGTAGAAATACTGAACCTCTGGGACACCAAGATTCATACGACCGAGCGGCACTGACAGTGGACTGTTTCTTTGGTTCTTGGAATCTTGGAAATATCCTCCTTATGGGTTTTCTCGGTTACTTTTAAAATTCCCAGTTTCATCTCTCAATTATTTCTATACATAAAGTATTAATTTAAGTATTTATGATACCTTAGCGGATAGTTCATCTTGTTTATTCTTTCAAACAAGATGTTCTAAAACACATAGGGAACAATTACTTTGCTACACAATTTCTTTTCAATTATTTCTCCTGCTATTTCAATTACTACTCTGACTGGCAAGGTTTCACTTACTTCTCTTATACTTTTTTCTTTTTTCTTTTCATGATAATTTCAAAAGCCTTACTTCCTACTTAAATATTAAGAACAAATACAAAGTAACATTTATCTATGTACTTTCTGTATTATTTTCATATTCCCCTCATATTTTTCCATAATTGATTTATGTTCCAGAATTGTGGTTTTTAATGCCTGATTATGTGAATACATTCATATATAGTCTTTTTTAATATCCATTATTTTAATCATTTCTGAATTTTTATTCGATAATATTAGCCTGTAAGAACTCAATTACTAGCTGACACTTATTTAATGATTACCAGTAAGTCTTCATCCCTTCTTGTAATCAATCAGAGTGAAAGCTTATGAAGTTGAGAAGACAATATTCAAAATATGAGGGACAAATCTATTAGTCACAATCACAGCATTGCTCAAGCAGACAGTGGCTAAGAGTATGCAACTTTGTGTACCAAAACACAGATTATGTAAAATAAAAAAAAAGAAATCGGAGCCTTGACTTCATTGGTTCAAATCACCTGGAATTAATCCACTACCACCTGGCAAATACTTTGTATTGACGGAGTTGGCATGATTTCCCAAACTGGTGGCCTTTAGATCTGTCCACACTATTTGTACTCCTGCATTTGCATGAGGCACATGAGATTTGGACTGAATAAACAGGGATTATTCCTTGAAAATCATCATATATTAATGGTGAGCTCTGCCAAATTAATTATAATGTACACATTTAATTACATAATTTATAAAAGGTGGATAGTAACAAGTATTTACTATACTTGCTAAATCTATAAATAAATAGAAGTCTATATAAACAGTATGCATTTTGCCATTGGTTAGAATGGTGTGACAGTCTGCCATGATCAACAATCTTGTAACAAATCTTTTGATTAATTTTTAAGTCAGCAGAAATCATTCCCAAAGATATAAGATGTTTTTATAAAGGTTTCATTGTTGTCATTGTTCTTTTTGTGACATTTTCAAAGTCAGATGACTTTTTTTAACTGCATTTCTCTGTGACTCATAATGGTCTAAAGGGTATTTTGAAGTTACTAAGTAACATTTAACAAATCGAGAATAGGAGAGTTTATAAGTCAACCCTTTTCTGTATTTTGTTTCATCAAAACATTGTAACGTAGTCATAGAAAGGAGCCCTTCCTAGTAATTTTGACTATATCATGATAATGCCAATAGTGATGGTGTTTATAACAACAATAAAAATTGTGACATTTATTTGGTATTTATTTGTGTTAAAAACTGTTCTAAACACTTAAGAAACATTAACTCCATTACTATTACACTCAATTTTGATCTTATAAAACTTAAAGGAGTAGAACAGATTTTATCATAGGCCAGGGCAACTGAGGGCATGGGAAAGAACAGAAAAAGTTAATCGATGTGTAGTAAGTTCGGCAGACAGAAGCAAGTTTTTCTAGTGTACTACTGCATAGTGAGGTGGCTATAGATAATGCGCTGTATTCAAAATTCTAGAAGAAAGGATTTTGAAAACTTTTACCATAAAGAAATAATGAATATTTACCCTAATTTAAATATTGGACAATATATACATGTATCAAAATATCACATGGTAGCCAATTAAATGTATAATTTTATACAAGAGTTAAAATAAATTTAATTAAGACAGCCAGAAAACCTTGTGTTATACTAATATTGACAACACCAAACTATTATCAAGAATATCTAATATCTTCAAAGTGAGAGAATTTATATTAACACTTCCTGGTTGCAAATATTTGCTTCCCTACTGTTTTCTCCATCAAGCATTTTTTTATTCTTAAAATTTTCTGCTCTAGAGTCTCCTTGGATAAGCACTGACTGAAGATGACTCCATTACTAGGCACTCTCCCCTTCCATGCAGTTATATTTAATGTGGGCTGCAAAGGCCTCAGGGGAAAAAAAAAATCCTCGCCAACCCTTTTAACATTGGGCTTGACCAACATCTGAATTTACAGTGTGTATAAATGTTTAATTCAAAGGAATATACATTCTAGAGGCAGCGCTAGAAGAGATGAGAGAGCTCTATGCATTTCCCTCTTTTGTACAATGTCAACCCTCCAGGTTATTGCTCAATAAATGCTCACAACATTATGAAATAGTCTTATATGAAGCAAATTGGGAATCTAATTTCTTTTAGTTCAATTGTATGTAGAGATTACAAATGCTTCCATTATCTGTTGTAATGACCCACCGATGGGAATGGCTCAGCGAAAATTATGCCATGCGATTGAGCCTTTATCAGTATTTTAATACATATTTGAGAAGCTGCCACTTTGCAACCTCAGGAAATTGAGGTAAACAACTCTCTGAACCTCCAGTTGATTATGTCAGTCAAGAATGCCCATCTTATTACCACTCTTTACAAAAAAGAATACTGTCCTAATGTTTGTTACCAAAATGACTAATGATATCATTTTACATGCTTTCACCCTCTTAAAATGTGTCTCACTGTAGGTCTGAGTTAGGGACAACTGTTAAGAGGAGAACAGATTACTAAAACATACCATGCTATTTAGTTATAAACAAAACATGTTTAAAATCAAATTGACCATGCACTACTCAAATGTGCATTATTACAAACTTGTGTATGATTTTTAGTGTGATCTTCATTCTTATTTTAATATAAATAATACACTTGGTCTTCTGTAATGTAATATTTATATAAAAATATTCAGATGTATAATAAAAGGTCAAATAATACTATATGCCAAACTTTCTATAAGCACTGTCATAAAAGTACTATTTGGCTGGGAGAAAAAATAATTTATGTATGAAGAAAAGTAAAATTAAGTCAAAATAACAGTCTGATTTTTTACCTATAGTTAATTATCACAGCGGGCCTTGAACTCACTATGTAGTCCAGGCTGGCCCGGAGCTCATGGTGATTCTCCTGCCTCAGTCTTCCAAGTGCTGGGAGAGCAGGTCTGTGTCATCACACCTGATGGATGATATCTATTTTGCAAATTCATAATGAAATGTTTTACTTGTAAGTATTAAAATCCACTAGGAAAAAAAATAAGAAAAAAATAAAGATCCTAGCAAAATTTTTATCTGAAATTGATCACTTAATTTTCTCCTAAACTTCTTAGCAATCTCAGTTTAAATATTGTTTAAGAAACTCCACTGAAACCATAATGTTACTGCAGGATTTGAGATGAATTACAATTATTTTTTATGTTCACAAACTTTGTTAAAGGATGTAACTATGTAGTCAAATGAATTTATCTTAAATTTTCTTGAAGACAAGTAAATTCTCAAATATCCAGTAGAAAGTGTTCTTTCATGAGGGGCTAAAAAGCATATAAAGTAGATAATTTTACCATGGGAAAGTAATCTTTTAATTGAAAATAACTTTGGGTCTGTAAGGGAAGGAAATATTGATAGAGGTTAGGAAATTGGGACTCTAATTCATATGAGAATGAAAAATTTTGCCTCCGAATTGAAATGCCAGATATAGAAAACAGTGGCCACTAGTTCATAAGTACACCACCCTGGGTATGACAGTGAAATGTGGCAGGAGATTTATGCTCCATCTTACCAAATGACATGCCAATTATATAAAATATATCAAATTTTCCTACGATGTAATGATGTGAATCCTTAAATATTTCAAAAATGCCTGGACAATACGAAGGGATTAAATACTCTGCGAATTGAGATGTCTGATTAATGAAAGGATAACGAGATTAGGGAGTTACACCCACTACAGCCATATTCTTTGTATTCATTTCTGCTAACACCAACCATGTGCTTATCTAAATACAATTAAACAGTAGTTAAGGATCCAGAAAGAAGAGAAAGCAAGGATAGCACTATAAATAATAAGCAGAATTCTGGGGTTAACAGGTTTGGCCTTAAGAAAAAAATTAAAAGTGCAAACACTGAAAGTAGACAAACTTGACAGAGTAATTGTGCTAAAACAGAATTGTCTAGGTAACTCTAGTTTTCTATGCTAAACCTTCAGTATCGCCAAAAGTAGATGGAGTTAGCTTTCTGTTGGCTTACTGATACTATGAGTAACAGGGAAAACATGACTCTAAATTATATTTGTGAAATGTGTATGTGCACACATACATACACAAACGTGCACACGTATACACAGAGTCACCTTCGTGAGCACTGCTCAAACTTGACAATTGTCTACTAATTTATATGTTAACTGATACCTCTTTTGATGTTATGAGAAGCAACAATCCTGAGTAAAGACTGAAAAATACTACAGTGTCAAAAGTCTAAATCTAAAGCTCTCCAGCTTAATAGATTTTATTCTGAAAAATGTCTACACACTTCCAGGAAATTCCCTCAGTTTCTGCCTCTTGGGAAAAGGAGCCACCTCAGAACAGTAAGTGAGCCACGAGCGTAGCAAACACACAATTCAACAACTTCCCCCAGGACCAGCCCCTCCAAGTGAGACTTTTGGGGGACACTGCAGATCTAAATCCTAACAACTGTAGACTAGATCAAATGTTCAACCCTCCAAAAAAAAAAAGAAGGTACACATCTTTCATTTACTTATTGAATTAAAATATTCATTGATAATTTTGTTATCAATGAGTTCTAACTTACACAGAATTAAAGGAAAATGACACAATTTTTCCTGTCCAAACTTTACAATTCAGCAGAAATTATTACACCATATTCGTACAGTGGTGACTATACTCAAGAAAGAGAATACTCAGGTTTCCAAGACAGGAACAAATTTTTATTTTTATTTTTTTAAATTTTTTGATTTAACAGTCAAGGCAGTTTTATAGAAGGTAAAATTCTAACAGGAAGAATTGCAATGACAAACACTGAGAAATGGCAAAGAGAAAATAACGTTCAGGGTATTCATGCTCGTGATCAGGCCATGTGCTAAGAGTAGCAACAGAAGCTCGATTTAAATGGACTACAAGTTAATTCGGTAAATGGATATGATTTCCTAAGAAAGAAAAAGTTATACACCTTCATACTAGGTATACGGATACTATTGCTAATAATTAACAAACCAAATACAAAGAAAGAGTAAATGGTTCTCTAAGGTCATATCGCAAGGCAATATACAGTGGACTTAATTAAGCAAACAACAGTTAGGAGATGATGAGTTTAAACTGATAGCTAAAGCTGCACTGACAGCGTCTATCTTTTTTAGTTTGATGAGTGAAATAATCCCCACTATGTAAACCAACTGTATTTTGATTTTCTATTCCATTCAATACAAAGGATTATAATTGATTTGGTTGACTATTTGCACTCAAGACATTTTTATTTTATAATTTTAAGTATTTCAGAGCCTTTTATGATTGACAAATTTCATAATATAGAAATAATAATAGTTCTTTTCACTGATGCATGATTTTTCAATACTAGTGAAGTAATTTACAAGTAAAATAGAACAAAGAATTCTGATATTTCCAAAGAATAATCATATAAATCTATGGATTGAATTTCCTTGCAAAATTTTTTAAATGTTTCAATCCCAATTACTTCTTACTTGCCAAAAGCTAAATTGTGTATAGAAATACATTCATTAAGACTTATAAAAAATTATTTGGAGAAAATGCCAAAACATAAAACTCTTATCCTTTTATAACTCAAGCATGTTAAAAATCCATGTTAATTCCTCCCTCCAATTTTTTTTTGGTCTATATAACTGACACAAGGTTATATGTTTATAAACATATTTGACTAATTAAACTCAATGCCCTATTTTGCCTTTACAGATATGTAGAAAATACTTGTGAACTCTTTTCTCATAAGATTCCATTTTAAAGTTAGAAAATATTATAGGGAACATTATACAATGATAAACAGACACTATGAAAGTAGAAAAATAGAATTGAGATAGATTTAGCTGCAATTTGCTTATTACTATATAGTTGAATTGAAAAAAATGTACTGAGTAATTTATTCACCATTCATTTAAGGTCTCGGAACAACAATGGTCTCTTGGTCAGGCTTTTCCTGTAAGATAACATCTGTGTGGATCAAGGATCTCTTCACTCTGCTTAAAGGCTCCAACTACTGCACATGCTCATTAATTCTCAGGAAAACGTGAGTCAACAGGTCATTAATGCTGGGAAAAAAGTGCATGTATGATTCACAGTGATGATAATCTGCAAGTGAGAAATATCATCACCAAATAAAGTTATTATAAATCAAAAATCAGCACCTAATTTTCGAGAGTATTTTAAGATAAAAAATCTGAAGGGATGTGGTGGACATGATCAACTTGAGCAGGGACGCCCAGCTGGACTGAGTCAGTGTGGTTCCGCATGTAGAGGACATCGAAGATCCACCTGAGGATTGTTGCTGACACAACATAAAGGAGAATGGAAGAAGAAGATAGTGGCCAGCTGTGTCTCAGGAGGAACCGTTGGGGCTGATTCTCCTGAAGGGAACTCGGCCATTCTTGTCGCAGAAGGAGCTCGGGGCCTTGCTGTGGTTGAGGATGGTGCTGTTCACTTCAGGGGAGCTCTGGTCTTCATCTCTGCTGCAAGCATTGTATCCCAGTTGCGGTATAGATTTCTTCACCTTTTAATGCACACATGGGTGTACACGGTACAGTGCTGAGGGCTCTCAGCCCTTGATTGGATCTTTCAGGTCTCCAGTGCACAGACAGACATTCGACACTCTTCCTGCATTTGGCTTTTGGGTGAATGTTGTAACTTGTAAATGTCCTGTATTAAATCTGCTCTCTTGCAAACCATTGACTCTAGAAAGGTAACTAATACACTGAGGAAGGAATTAGTACAGTTCCACTTGTGTGCAGTATAGTTATAACATGTTAGGCATAATTATGAGCCTGTCTTTATATCTGGAGACCAGTTTAAAGAAATGTGTCTAGTTGTCAAACTGACAAGGGGTGGATTGTGATGGCTGATTAATTGTGTTAACTTGTAAGGGAAGCTTAACTAAATTGGCTCATCAATTCTATACCCTGGGTGTAGAAGATCCACCCCAGGGGGGCCCATCGCCTGGATAGTATAAAAGAGAAATGAAGAAATATGCATTTGCTTTGGTTCCTTTGGAGGAGCTCCACCTTTATTTGGATGTAATCTCCTTGCTTTGCCTTCATTTTGAACGTAATCTCCTGGCTTCCAGCCCAGACTCTTCAGCTTCCGTCACAGACCTATTAGGCTCCAGATAGGAACTTGTACAGGACACTGAGGTGCGCTCCAGGCCTTCGGCTGAATCCTTCAGAACTTCAAACCTTCAGCTGGACCCTTTGGAACTCCAGACCTTGGGTTGGACCCTTCAGAGCTTCAGACCTTTGGCTGGACCCTCCAGATCTCCAGTGCACAGATGGACCCACTGCACTCTTCCATGTCTGACTTTGTAGGAAGCTCTTGTAAGCCAATCTGTGAGTGCTTACATATCCATATATCTTGTGTTATATCTATTTCTGCAGTGCATACTAGATAATTCGGGAGAATAAACTAACTTCGACATTCTCTAGTGAAAAAAAGTTCATTCAAATCGTAAGTTCAATTTCTTTTATATACATATTCTCATTGAAAGATACGTAAGTGTTTATCTAGTATCTTTACTCACAGAATGTCTCCCAGATCCTGTCTCAAAATAAAGTTAGACTTTTCTATTATGTATTCACATTGAATCCTATATTTTTCCTAGCACTGCATATTTTTATTCATGTTTTGTTCTGCTTTCCTCTTTTGTCAGACTGTAATTAAAGTGGAAGCCCTGTCTTACTTCTGCATGAATTATGGTACTTCAGGGTAAGATATTGCTCTGGTTCACAGTAGACTACTAACAAATGAATAGATAGATTACTGCAAAAATATCCACTAAATACTTTATTGAAACAGTGACCAATATTAACAAATTATATTTTGCCTAATATTAGTTAAAACTTTATAATCATTCTAATTACCTTCTTTTATTTATGAAGAATGTATGGCAATTGAGTATTTGTATATGTGAAAATTATGAAGTTATATATGCTCTTCTAGTATGTAATTACAAATTGACTTTCCATCACATACTATCTAAAGTAATATCTTATTTTAAAAGTTTATATATTAGTATTGATAATGGCATTATGTAAAATCACTAGATTTAATTATTATCATTAATGGCAAAGTTGTTACTTTGATTTTATTATTATTATTATTATTATTTTTTTTTTGAGACAGGTTCTTCCTATGTCGCCCAGGCTGGCCTTGAACTCATGGAGATCCTTCTGTCTCAGCCTCCTGAGCGCTGGGATTACAGTCATGTGGCACCACGCCTGTCTCACAGTTGTTACTTTGGCTAAAATTTCTAAATATTAAGAGAATATATATTATAAACCAAATAACTAATTACATGAGAAAAATGTTCATGCTATATGTTTAGGATTGGGTGAGATATAATTTCTTACAGTTTTACACGTTATTTTTTAATCCAAAATTGGTGATGCCAAATTTTGATTTGTATTCACTATATTCACTGGAACAGCTATTTTAGCTGAGGATGTGGGTCAGGGGTAGGAAGCTTGCACACCACAGACGAGGCCCATGGCTCATCTCTCAGCACCAGAGAAAACAAAACGAACAAACAAGAAGCTACTTCTTCAAAACTAAGTGCAGTGTTTGGAATGTGGCCCAATAAGAGAACAGTTACACAGCAAGTGTGGGGTCCTGGGTTTGGTCTCCAGCAACTGCCTAGGTAAATAAATAAGCATCAGAGTCCACACAGCAATAAATAATTAATATACTGATATTTATCTAAGCAATAAAAAGATATAGTATTCTATATAAAGTTATTATTTCAGCAAGTGATTTGATTAAAATTTCTCCATATAGAGAAAATGGCATGTTATATTATTTGTATTAATTTTAAGGAGTTTATAAACTGTATTTTGATTGTTAAAAAAATTGAGACCATTTCTAAAAGGTTACTAGTGCAGGAACTCCAATTTAAATGAGGGAAACTAAAAAAAAAGAAAAAAAGCTAATGTGAACTCAGTGTTTTCTAGAAAACAGGTAAGTGGAAAAACACTTTTTTAATGTGACTACTACTTGGACATTTTCATAGCTTTCAATCTGCCTGTGTTAATGTAACATAGAGGATGAGGGAGAAAGAATTAAAATCCAAGACAGAAAGAAAGAAAAGAAAAGAAAGAACTTCCATGTTTTATCCATCTCCTCTCTTCTCTCAAGAATAAAGAGAAAATAAAAATTTAACCTATATGTAAGTCACAGACAAAAAAGCACTTCTGAAACACGACATGAGAAAAAGGGAAGTATAAAATAAGGAAATGGGTTAATATTTTAGGATGAGTAGCTAAATAAGTATTTCTACCTAAAAAGGAAAGCAGAGATACAGGAATCGTCAACAAAATCCCAGGAACACAAAGAATATGGAAAAGTTCCTTCTATAAGAGCCAAAATGTAAAACCCACTTCATCATAAAAGACATCAAAAGACTTGCAGATTTTTACGTCTGAATCAAATAAAGCACAAGCTTGAATTGATTCTGCGGTTACTGACAGAGATGAACAGAATCTTAGGCAAAATTGAAACGTTGAAACAATGCTGACATTCTACCACAGAACTATTGTGAAAGCCAAAATCTTTCTATTACTAATGATTATACTTCATTAAAAATCACAAATACATGTTTACATATACAGTATAGCAAAAATTAAATCTGCTAATCGATATTTTCACCTTAGTAAGCTTAATTTTCCTGAGATAATTGGCTATAACTCTAAATTATATATATATATATATATATATATATAAAATTTATATTTTTTTTAAATATCTCTTGCCAGGTACAGTGGCTCACACCTGTAATTCCAGCACATAGGAGGCTGAGGCAGAAGGATTGCTGTGAGTTCCAGGCCAGACTGGGCTACATAGTGAGTTCAAGGCCAGCCTAACTTACAGAGTGAAACCCTGTCTCAAAACAAACAAATAAACAGGCATCTATTTCTCTTCATTTATTTCAGATAATTTGAATGCCTTAAAAAAAAACAAATTTACATTTACGTAATAGCAATTTTAGTAGGCTGATAGGAGTCTGGACCCTTTCGCTGTCTGAAAGCTCCTTATAAACATCTCCATAAATCAACATCAGTCAAGAATTATCAGAGTTTACACTCATGGGTCGATAAATGGGAAGAAAAGGCTGAAATTCATCTGTACAATCAGGGCACGCTGTACCTCAGAAGGATGAGGCAGGAGGACGGCAAATTAGAGGCCACCCTGGACTACATAGTGAGACCCTGGATCAGAATCCAAAAGAAGAAAGTCTTTAGAATTATACAATCACCAAGAGCGAAATGGTTGTTTGAAACGACACTCCTGAATGAGAAGTAAATGCTGAGATCTCTGAAAGAAACAAATTCAACTACAAGGAAAATTTAATTTTGATAAAATGAACAAAGTGGTTTTTTCTAACAACAAAACATGATCAAGAAAGTCACTGTTGTGTTGACGTATGCCCTAAAGGCATAAAACATACAAAAGCAAGTGCTGAAAATATTTATATAAAGTGGTAAGAATATACACAAATGAGATTTAACACAGAGGCGCCAGTTGTTTGCAAAACTTAATCTTCAGCAGATGGATAATTAACACATGAAGGTAAAATGTGCCTGACTGGAAATGTTACAAACTACTTAACATCACTAAATATTAGTTTTCCATTATGATTTCTCAAATCAAATAAAATTGTTCTACATAATACTTACTTCAATGAATACACAAATTTCAAGTTTCATAAACAGAATAGTAAGTTAAATACATTTTCTCCTAAACATTGCTCTTTTAACAATTTGTAAAAGTAATTCATTCAAACTATCTTTCAAACATAATGACATAAATAGGCATTAACTAGCAAAAGTTTATAATAATATGCATTCATGTTATAATGTAAAACTACAGTTAAAAGAAGCCAAGAGTTTTGGCACTTCTTGTATGTTTAATTTTATAGTATTACTTTCTCCCAAAGTGCCTAATCTCATACTGTTTTCCCAAGAAATACATGATACTGATACATATATTCCTGTAAGTTTTTGTCAGAACTTTACCCATTAAATTATAAAAGGGAGAACTGTCATATAAATTCTACAGTACTTCAATTTATTAGGTAATATTTTGGATATTTCATGCACATCTCTGTTTTATGAAAACTTCTGTTAAATTTACTGCCCTCTCTTGTACTAAATCAGTTCTATGGCTTCTAAAGTTTAGCAGTCGGGTACTTTTGGCATTGTACTTTTACATTTTCTTAGTGTAAATCAATATACCACTTCTAAGTTTTTAGAAATGATTAATTCCCAATCACTAATCTGGCCATCATTCCTAATTGCTGGGTGATTTTGTGAGGATGACAAATATTTAGTATTCAGCACACATTGGAGAAATGCCTTAAAACATTTTATGCACAAGTTATTACTGCACATTTCTTGTACCTCTTGATGTTTGAGAAATTCCTCTAACATAACTGAGGATAAAGTAGGAAAACATACTCTGTCCGTCGTTCTGAACTTCACAGCTGTTATCAGAAATGATGTTATCAAACCAATATTTGAGTATATTACATAAATTATTTATGTGCTTGATTTATAAACACAAAGAACTTTCAAAAAATTGTTATTTTTCCAATTTCTTGGTTGAAACAGCACCTGGGAACATTTTGAGGGCAACATGATTCAATTTTGGCAAAATTGTTAAAAATAAATTACAGGTAAGCACCCACCTGGCAGCAAAAGAATTTACAAAGATGAATAAGTTGCACTTTGCATTTCTTATCATGGTAGAATGACAACAAGAAAGAGAAGATATACAGGAAAGGAAGAAATATTACAGAATAATACGTGTACCTTTATGATGAAAGTACATTGTGATGGGAAGAGAGTGCTGCAACATCTTTAGCCCTCGAGCTTGGATTTCATGGTCTACTAGTATAATATAATAGAAACAAAATGTGTCTTGGTATAGGCATAAGGTGGCCAAGCTTTTGATTTTCAAATAAGAACACTAAAAATCAAGAAAATCCAAAATTATATTTTATCATTAAAACTGAAAAAGTGAAAAACAATTATTAAAAGAAATTAAAAGAATCAGACTGTTAAATAGAAAACACAAAGTGATTCTTTTTAATTTATTAACTAATGTGGCTCCAGTAAAATTAAAATAATACATTTTTATTAATTCTCTTTTCCCATGTAAATGACATTTTATGTTTCCAGATAGAACCCGATGATCCAAATCCAGAACTTCACAGCTGTTAGAGTTTAGGCAAAGTACTTACAAGGTCTGTGTTTCAGATATACTTATCATTAAAATGAGGATGATAATAATAATTACTGAGTGTGTGTACTGCAAATGAATCAATATATCTAGATTTTAAAGGAGTTTCTGGACATGTCAAACGTTTTGAACAATTCTATATACCATTTTATTGTTGTTATACAAGGTTTAATATAACATTTAAATTCTGGACCAAATGATGATTCAGATGAGCTTAAAAAGATATCCTTTGAAATACATCTGAGATGGCTAATTTCGTCTTCGTGGAAGTTAAAATCGTTATCACATGTATATGCTCAGCACAAGAACAAGGCTGATAAAAGAATGCAACCATTCTAAATTCCCGGATGTGGGAAGGAAATAGATTCACATCCCTGCCTCTCTCCTGCTTCCTGCCTGTGTTGCCATGAGCTGTTTCCCCTCCGCCGTACAGTCAGCTGAGTATAGACTGAAACTCTACACACTGAGAGCCAACATAAACCCTTCCTTCTGTAGTGAGAATTGGGAGTGGTGTCTCAGCAACAAGAAAGTAACTAAGTAACCCCAGTCACCAGGGGTATCAAAAACTCCCCCTGGTGGGACAGAACTTATCAGTAAAGGGGAATGTGCCGAGGACCAAGGCAGCACATCAGACCACAGTTCCTAACATCCCTTCACCAACAGCATCTGATAGACAGAGCAGACAGGGCAAAACCCAAAGAGAAAACCAAACTGGAAGGAAACAAAAGCAGGGAGATGATCAGGTGAGCCCAGCGATGTTCTAGCTCGAGTATCAAAAGCCTCTCAGCCCTCAGCCATGACATGCTAAGAGAAGGCAGATGGCCAGAAGAATCCCAACTACAGTGCTCTGTGGGTCCCTAGTGAGACCGAGCGCCAGAAAACTGTTCCTGCTTCCAGGAGCTATTGCAGCAATCTGGGGTCCCAACATTCTACAGCACTGAGACAGCCCCTATCAGCAGACCCTGCCACCACAATAAGGAGCAATTCCAACTACAATTCCAACCCAGAGACACCATCTGGAAATGATCAGCTCTACCAACTGGCCCATATCCTACAAATCCCTCTGCCTCTTATCCCATAACTCACGACGTCAATATACCTACTTTTGCCTTTTGCCTTGAGACTGAGGATGGCCAGTCTTTTGCTGTGTATTTTCCTCTCCCTACAAAAGGCTGAAGAAAGCTAACTATTTTGCTCAGAACCATCAGCTCCTTATCAGAGCACAGGCTAAGAAGAACAGAAAGGTCTTATCGTCCTGCTGCTCCCTTTTTTTCTCCCAGTTTATTTGTTGTTTTGTCTTCTAATTCTAACCTTTCAAACCACTTTACAAACACCCCTGTGCCACATCCATCTCCGGTAAGAACAAAACAGGCAAAAAAAAAAAAAAAAAAAGCAAAAATAGACAAATGGGACCACATCAAACTAAATTTAAAAAAAAAACAAAAAAACAAAAAAAAACCTACCCACAAAAGCAAAGAAACACCAGAGTTGAGACAACCCACAGAATGGGGGGTATATCTGTCAAGAAATTAATACATAAAATGTATAAAAAGAATTCAAAGATCGCAGTAGTAAATGAAACAAAACAACACCAAACGATCTGGTTCAAAATGTGCAACAGATGTAAATATACCTTTCTTAAATGAAGATATACAAATGGCCGGCATGAAAGAACAATGTGCGTTATCACTAACAAACAAAAGCAAATCAAAACCACAAGGAACCGTCACCTCATCACAGGCAGAATGGCCGTGATCAAAAAGATGAAGGCTGCTGGCCAGGACGGAGAGAAAAGAGAAACTTTACACACTTAGTACAACAATTACGGAAAGTAGTACAGAAGTTTCTCAAAACATTAAAAACAAACACAAAATTTGATAGAGCAATCCTGCTGATGAGCATATATCCAAAAGAAATGAAATCAATATGTCAGACTGACACGTGCACTCCCATGTTTAACGCAGCATTATTCACAATAGCCAAGATATGGAAACAATCTCAGAGTCCATCTGCTGATAAATGGATAAAGAGAATGTGGTGTACATACAAAACTGAATACTATTTGACCATAAAAACAAGACATAACTGTCATTTCCAGTAACAAGGATGGAACTAGAAATCATGTTCAGTGAAATAAGCCAGGCACATACAAACAACTACATCATTATCTCCTTTCAGGTAAAATCTAAAAAAGTTAATCACATAGACGTGAACGTAGAATGGTGATTACAAAAATCAGGCAGAATAAGTGAGATGGAGGCATGGGAAGAAGTTGATCAATAGATGCAAAGTCACAGTGAGATCAAAGTAAGACGTTACAGTAGATTATTGCATAGTACGACACATATAGATAGCAATTAGGTCCTGGACATTACAAACTGGAAATAATTCTGAATGTTTGTACCATGGGAAATGATAAATGGTTGAGGCAGGCATATATGTTAATACTGCTTTAAATGAATAAGCAGAAAGATAACATTGAGTTGCAGCAGACAGAGCAATACTAAACCCTCACCTCCTCTTTGATTTTTCCTCCCAGGCATTAAATACATATTGATTGTTTCCATGAAGGTTTTGTCTTTATACTACATTTCTGTAGCACAGACACACATAAAGTATTATTTTGTGTGTTTTAAAGTTTTGCAGGTATTATGTAACAGTTCAGCCTCACTTTTGAAATATTAGTATCTTACTACTTTATTCAATATTAGATTTCTAAATCTTTACTCATGATTCATGAAGAAACACATACTTCAGTCCTTTGCACTGGGATATATATTGGACTGTGGAACTAAATGACAATTTATCTGTTCTCTAACTAAAGAGCACTTAGGTTGATTCCACTTCCTTGCTATTATAGAGAGTGTGATAATAAACAATGAAAAGTTACACATTCAAAATATTCCATTGATTAGATATCAGCCAGAAAACTGCTGATACATCAAGAAAATGAATCTTCACTCCCCAGGGTAGCATAAATCGTAGGCTTTATATTCCCATTAGTCATGTATAATAGATCTTGATTTCTAGCAACCCTCCTGTCGCGTTTAGTGCCATTAGACTTACATCTTTTTTCCCAAGCTCCATAGTGTAAATGGCATCAGTGCTGAAATCTGATTATTGGTCATATGATCGTTGGTCATTTTTTTTTTCTGTGATCTGCTGGCATTTTTTGGTGATTTTCTATAAGATTCCTGTCTCTTTGTTACTTTTATATATTCTGTATGTCGGTCATTTTACAAAAACATGGGTGGTGTTTATTATCTATGAGTCACCTTTCCTCTAGATTTTATCACTTTCATCTCCTCAACGAATTTTTTTAAATTTATGAAAATAAATTTGATACTAGTCATTGGTTGTATTATTCATCTTGTTTATTCTTCCTTTACTGAAATTTAAAAAAAAAAACTTTAATTTTTTTGGTTTAAAATTTGGTTAAACATATCAGGTCCTTAGCTCGTTTGAGGAGGGATATTCTTTTTTCCCATTCAGATAGTCAATTATCTTAGATTATGAACTGAATTACTGTATTAGAATGTCACAAGTGAATATAGCTTTTAATTAGACTTACTACCTGCTAGAATAATTCCCTTACCTTATCTCTTTGTTTCCAAAATGTTATTTATGGAAGTTTACATTTTAAATTAATTTTAGTTTCAGAAGCTCATAGTCACTGAAAAACTTTTTGAGATTTCATTTGGTGTCACACTGAACTTCCTAATTATTTTATGAAATCCTACATCCTACATTAAATCATTTTCTACCAAGGAACATATCTTGCTAATATTTTGATTCTCAAGACTTTGATAATGTTATATGTATCTCTAAAAAGCAATTTAAAATTATATTTAATTTTACTGCTAGGTGACTTATCGAATTTGACATTCAAAACAGTAGCTTTCACTTTGAAACTAAATTTTCTTTGGGTGGGAGGCTTTAGAGTAACAATATCTTCTTTTGTGATACACAATTTCAGTGGTATAGGTGAGCTCTTTAACAGTTTGCCTGTAGATTCTCTAAGATTTTCTGTCATCAATTATATCTTCTGTAAAAACATGTTTTCTTTTCCTTTTCAGTGCTTTTCAATCATTATTTACTTATGTTTATTAGCCAATGTGCTGACCAATACCTTTAATTCTATGTTCAACAGAAACCCTGTTGGCAAAACCTAATATTTCTTACTTTAAAAAGACTATGACCTAACTTTTTCTATTAACTATGTTTGTCATAGGTTGTTGGTAGATTCACTTTATCAGATTAAGGGTGTAGCTTTAGTGGGCATGGTGGCACACATCTGTAATCGCAGCTAGGCAGGAGGCTGAGGCAGGATGATCACAAATTCACTCCAAGCCTAGGCAAATTTGCAGGAGCCTATCTCAAATATTTTTTTAAAGGAAGTGAGAGAGAATGTAGTGCAGAGGTATAAGATTTCCTATCGGGCACAAAACCTTGGGTTCAAATCCTAGGACCACAAAAAAGTTAACTTATTCTTGCTTGCTAATAGCCCTTAATATAGATATGTTTTAAATTCATCCTATTTCTTTATATTTTAATTTTCTCATAAAAAAGAATTCAGGTAATATTTTATTTTCTGTTTCTGATTTATTTCACTTGACATGCTGGTCTCAAAATCCATCTACTTTCCTGTATATGGCATGATTTTAGACATCTTCATGGCTGAGTAATATTTCATTGTGTATTAATGCCACTTTTATTCATTTATTTGTCTACCAATGAGCATTTTGTAAACAAAGCTTAGCTATTGAGAACTGAACTGATATCATCACAAGTATAAATGTGTCTCTATAATATGATGTCTTTAACTCTTTCAATAATATACCCAGGAGATGTGCACTGGGTAAAATCAAATCTCTATTTTTAGTTTTTTGAGCAGATATTCACCAATAAAATATTTTAAAATATTCCATTTTTTTCACATTAACCTGAGATAGTCATGTGTATGTTTTTTTTTTCTTTTGTCCATTGATCCATTAAAGTAGTGAATTGTATTATTAGTCTAATCACGAAGAACCCTTACATTAGTAATTTAAATATAAGTTGGAGGTCAATTAATTTTATTTTATTTTTCTAAAGGGATTCAACTATGCTTGTACAGATTTCCAAACATTTTTCTATTTATTATTTCCATACAGTAATCTCTCTTGTTTTAAAGCAAGTTTGTTTTTTCATGAATATATATCATAAATATTGACAGTCTATGGTCCTAGGCAAATCCAGGGATGTCATGGGACTATTTTGGCTTTTTCCCATTATTCATAAAGTTATGCGCTGCTTTAAATATCTTTATCTTTGGACTTTGCATCCAGACATCCTGCCAATTAGAAATACCTGTGCTAAATTTCATATATTATCTCCTCTTCATCTTTGTAAATGAAACTGTTGGAAATTTCTAAGTGTTATTCTTAATTTTATTTACTCAAAATTGAGTCTGGGGCAATGTTTATATATTGCGCAGACATTTGTTTTTCAGGTTATTTTTGGTCCTGCCTATTTTATAATCCAAAACTAAAAGTGATATAGGATATTAACAGAAACAAAATTAATATGAATAATAAATGCAGAAAAAGAATTTGATAAATTTCAACACTACTTTATGATAAAGATGACCAATAATTTAAGTTTAGAAGAAACATATATCATCATAATAAAGGATATACATACTGATTTCACAGATAAACTCATACTGAACAGGGAAAATCTGAAAGCTTTTCAAATCTAGACATGATCTAAGAGCTTTTCTATAAGATCCAAAGTGACATGATCCAAAATGAATGACCAAGAAAAGAATGAACTTTTTTTTTTAAATATTGCCTTGGTGCAAAAGCTCTTCTCTTCATTGTAATCTTCTTGTTGGTTTAGTGAAATTCAAACAAAATGATGACAGTGAAGTGAATTTTAGGTGTAAAGTTATGCATACCTCTAAAATATATTTAGCACCTATTTATATGTGTTTCTCTAATGACTGCAAACATATCGCACATGACTAATGTAATTCTTTAAGACAATTCCTTGGTGAAAGATATCTATCACAAAATATAAAATAAAGATTAAAGTGCAGTACCTCAATATGCCTATCTATTCTACCTGGACCACAACTAATTACCCCTTGTATTGAGGAGATGATCAAGACATCTTACACTCAGTGGAAATACAGTAACATTTGATGGAAAATGAAAGGAACCAGTCTTTGCCTCTCATAATAAACAAGACTGCTCAAAGAGACACACAAATGTGAAAAAGTATTGAATCTAAAGATTTTGCAGTATTTGATAACATCCATGGGGGAAATTTTGTCTTTGCCTTCTGTCCTCACTCTCAAATTGCTGCACATTTGTATGGCAGAACTGAGTGCCAGGGGCTTTTTACAAAAAGTATTTACCGAGCTCTACTATGATAAATGTTGGAGAGAACTCAGGATCTCCCACTCCCTCATCTTGTCATGCAATGTGTTCAGTAATTTCTTTATCCTTTACATGGATTATACCTCTCAAATTGTGTTTGAAATGTGATGACTGCAAATACTTTTTCTGTTTCATTTTGTGCTTCTAGATGAAGCTTTGTTCTTCTTGGGCATGTCACTTTATCTCTGTTTATATTGCACTCACTTTGGCAGTGTTTTGATATATAAAGCACTAGATTTTGAATCTCATTAATATAACTATTCTTTTTCAATTGTGTGCCTCACTCAAACTCTTATCTGAAAGGAACGTTTAAAGCAAGGCCGTTTCCATAGTACTGACAGAATCTGTGATATATTATATAACATGTATGGCACATTCATTTAGCCTTTATATTTCCTGTTTTATAAAATCTTAAGGATATCGCATGTGTCTCCAAATATAAATATTGGGGTCTGGGGACTTAGCTCAGTGGTCAGAGTGTCTGCTCCGCAAGCACAAGGCCCTGAGTTCGATCCCCAGCACCAAAAACAAACAAACAAACAAATATAAATATTGATACTATCTAAGCTGGCTATTACTGACCTGACGATGTGCATGCTTGGTTTGAAAGAAAGAAAGGCAATCATTTCCTCCATAGTTCATCATCTTTGGAGGGGGGGTGGAGGTGCTAGGAATTGAAATCAGGGCCTTGTGCTTGTTAGCCCAACACCCTAGCCAGCCCCTCATTGTTTCTTTTATACACCTAAATCTGTAACACACATTAGACACATTAGAAAAGTGACACATAAGAAAAGAACTATATAAATTTACAAAATACAAATGAATGGTTGTGACTTTCAGAGCATGGTATTGATAATGTCATGTAATCCTCATCAATATATTAAAAATTTCAAAAATGAGTTATGTTAAAAATGTGTTAGTGCAGCTGTTTTTACTGGCTGTCATTTTGATTCTCGTAATTAAATTTATGCTTATAGAATAAAAATCACATGTGGAGTTATATAAAGGTGATTAAATACAATGATATCTAACCAGTTCACTTTGGTAAATAATAACGAATATATGTGTGCATATTCCTATGCATATATGCTTTGTGTAAAATAAAGGAAAAATGAAGATAAGTCTTCCAGGAAATTTATGAACAGAGTATGTAATAAGTAGGGATTTTGGAGGGAAGACATCACTTTTCTGAAGGCTCTCTAATAGCTCAAACGATAGGGAGATGTTTAAAGATGCAATCTTTAAAATAATAAGCAAATAATTCTTTTCTCAGTAGAAGAGGTACTTGTGCTGACAAATTAAGAAGATGGCTTCTAGATGAATTTTGTAATTGAATATACATGAAAACAGTTCTTTTAAATTTTATTTATATTTTGATAGCAGGGTGTAGCCACTGACCATTCTAGAATCCATGAGTTAGACAAAATGGGCAAATAAGGAAGTTATCTGGGGAATATAGTAGAGACGTAACACAAAATGCAGGGAACAAAACAGAGAATAATGCAGTGGTCAACAAAACAGTGAAAAGGAAGAGAAGCTACCTGAAGCATAAAGTATTCTAGCTAGTCAAAATAATAAAATAATATTTATGCACATGAATACGGGTAAAATTTAAATCAGAAGTGAAATGTAGCAGAAGTTTCTATGGCAGAATTTTACATAACCCACCACACATCTCATGGGCAAAATCTCAAAAAGAAATGCGTAATATAATGTTGTCTACTTAAGCTTCGTAACATCCCTGGAACTTATACATCACTGTGACCAATACATGGACAAATAAAGTTTAAAACTGTGCCATGCCCAAGATCACAAGATTCTGTTATCCATCACCTATGTCCACAATCTTTCTCAAATTCAGCAAAATACTAGAAATTAAAGAAGCTGCTGGAGGAAAGGTAGAAAGTCCAAGCGACTGTAGAGAAGAATAAAGTTGAAAAAGCAGAAGGAAAAAAAGACAAAGATGAGCCTCTAGAGTATTCCATAGCTTTGCAACAAAAAAGTAAATATGTTATTTAAAAAGCCTTGGATGTGGTGATCTTTTGGATCTTGGCAACATCTGAGTGAGCAGTTTCAAATGTGTAGTAGTAGTAGTAGGTGCAACAGCAGGGGCGCCAGCCAGTCCTGCCCGCAGGGTACAGTTTCTATTTGAAGGGACTGGACTTCTTTAGCCTCTTTGTGACTTTAACAGTATGGAGAGAATAATGCCTGCCTTCATAGTAGCCGCTATGTGCATTAACATGTATAACGCTAAGCAAAAGACGTTACAGTATATAATAAAACATGATTGAGTTCAATATTATTACCATCTAGGCTCCATGATTTAGGGAATGAGAACAACGTCTTATGTATTCTCTTTGTAGAACAGCATTTTGATGTTTATCAAATTCAGTATCTTCTTACAGACTTGCTAGTTCTACTAATTTTACCATGTGGGGGCTTTTAATTACTTCAGTACTGTATATAGTCACTGTGTTACAAATGTTTCCTTCTGAATCAAGTTATTTATGTATATATGTGAATGAATTTATGTAGTCAAATTATACGTATCCATCTGTTTAGGCTACAGTGCCAATTATTATGTCAAATCCCACACATCTATATGTTGATGTGAAGATATGTTCTAGAATGCATAAAGGAAAAAAAAAGCCAAATCAAACATAAAATATCCCGTCTAATTTTCCAGCCTAATAGTTCACCCTACAGCTTTCAGAATTGTTAACACCCATAATCACACAAGCTAATTCCTTAAATCTATCTATCTATCTGTAAATATATGGGCATGTATGTATGCATGTCTACATGTATTTGTACACATACAACTTATTGCTTCTCTATCTCCGAAGAGCTATGTCTATACATATAAATATATATGTAGTATATTTGAATATATTCTATATGCACATATGGAACACAATATGTACAATTTTGGTTCTGAGTAGATATATGAAAATAAGAATACAAGACTTGATGCATTTACTCTTTCCAAAATGAATAACATAACATAAATATAGAAAATATTAAGCAGAACTGCCACTGCTCAATACAGTATCATTACCCAAAAGAAAGAATATGGAAAACAGTGAAAAAGAGAATCACAGAGTTAATACTATTTTCCTTCGGAATTTCACATAATGCAAAAAGTAACTGGATAAAGGGGAAATTTCTGTCCAAAGAGGAAGGATAAGAAAACTTATCCAGTCTGCTAGATAAACTACATTTTACAAGGTTTATATTTCCTCACTCCTTTACAAATATGAATAGTGTTAAAGATAGAGAAGAATCAAAATGGAGATAGAGAATGGAGCAATAGAATGTGATTACTATAAAAATAATCAGACTACCTTATTCCTCTCAAATACAAAAAAAAAAGAAAAGCTATGAACATTTTTCAAAATAAAAGTATATTTTTCTACATTTGTTTCACAGTACTTAAAAGTCTATCTCATCAAACAGTATTTTGGAAAAAGGATTTCTTCTGCAGTGATTTATTCCTAGGACATTTGTGTACATTACACCAAGATATGACCATAGAAAAACAAATAAGTAATGACCTTAATTGCTTTGGAATTCACCTATGACTTAAAAAATAGGAAGAAAATTTCTGTACAAAAAAGTCGGACATACCTATGACAGCTGATTTGCCTTACTCAATATTTATTAAACTAGCAGGAGGAATTTAAATATCTAACACTTGAAAATACATTAAAAAGAACAGAAAAAAGAAGGGCTCTATAATTTAAAAGAGTATAGGCCTTTCTAGTCCAGCACTGGATAACTGGATAGGTATATTAGACCTAAAGTAAGATGTACATCCCCGTTAGCTACATTAATAAAGATAGAAAAATTAATTTAACAGCTCATTTTAAATTACCCAGTCTACCCAAATTATTATTAGCTGAGAATGTAATCAGTATAAAACACACGGATATTTTATATACTCGTTTTTCATATTAAACCTTCAAAATGTAGTACACTTTTGCCTGTATGGACAAGATCAAACATGTTCAGAGTGTTATGACTGTAGACACTTCTGTTTGCATAGAATACTTGATTTCAAGCTATGCATGTGGCAAGTATTAGGTGTCTCCATGTGGTTACTGATCACTGTCTTAGAATGTGGAGTTGCAGACCAATGAATTTAAACCCTCAGCTGACAGACTGAACCACTTTAAGAGCTCAAAACAAAGCACTAATGCTTTAGGCCAACCACCAGAGAGTTTACTGTAGCTGGTCTGGGGTGACGCTTAGATAACGTCTCAAAAGCCCTCTGAAAATCTTGGTCTGAGACTGCAGGAAAGTGTGGTGAATTCCCTGGAAGAGGGATGAATAACAGAGAATGAAGTGAGTGGTGTATACCGCTCCATTTAGGTCATCTCTTGGAATGTTGGGAAGTTATTATTTATTCCAACACCACCCTAACTATAGCTCTCCTTGACAATTACTATGTGTGAAAAGTCAATGCTGATTTTCAAAGCAAGCAGTGAACTTGGCACTTAGTCATAATAACAGAAAAACTAATTTGTTTGTACTCTACTGAATTCTGGACAAAATGTTAACAACACAAATGCAGGAAAAATGAGCAAACCCTAGTAATTTTCACTAGACACATATCATTAATTACCAAAAGATTTATTTTATAAGCAATTCAAAAAAGTACCCAAACTTTGTTTTTTCCCAAGCCCTGTGTGTACTTTGTGGCACAAAATCGTTTTGGAGATTTTCATGAGAAGTTCTAATTTGTCAGTTTTTCTTAATTTCTCAAATACTTGTTTTTTTAACAACATGGATATTAAACCTTTATTGTATCTATTTATATTTGCGAAGTTTATTGTCCAATAATTTTTTTTTTTAAAAAATGAAGGTACTTCTATAGGTTTCAATTGGTTGGTTGTGGATACTTTCATCTGTGTCAAACTTAAAACACGCAAGGTTGCAAAGCATGATCTGTGGCCCCAATCGTCTGCTATAAATGCAGAATTCAAGGTCCCACCCAACGGCGAGTAAGAACTTACATTCTAACCCAATAAAATGTTTATCCCTGTACACATGCTCTGTCAGATGTACAGGGGAGTTAGTAGTTTTCTATTTGATGCTGAAATAATTTACCACAAGCTTGTGGCTTTAAAAAAAAATCATCTGTAGATCTGAAAACTGACACAGTTCCTACTGGGTTAAAATTAAAATGGAGGCAGGACTGTGATCTTTTCTAAAGGGTTTAGGAGAGAATCCATTTATTTACCTTCTCCAGCATCCTCCTCTTTTCAATTTCAAAGCCACCCCATGCGTTCCTCTCATAATCATGTGTCCTTCAGGCTGTCCAAGGGCTTCTGCGATTACACTAGGTCCACACAATTCTCCTCCATAATAATCTGTACTTTACGGCGAGCTGGCCTGTGGAGCGGCAGCCTGTTAACTGAATCTGCAACTTTCATTCCCCTTTTCCAGAAAGCAACATGAGCGCCGGTTCCAGGGCACGGGAGCACCTGGGGGCTGTCGTTCGCCAATGCCAACTTTTAATGGAAGGTTGTGTCGAGGGTGTAAGCCCCATGTTGCACAACTAACAGCCAACGTGTGCTGCATCTTAGACGAAGAGGAAAAGTGGAAAACTGTCCTCAAAAGGAGCAGCTTCTCTTGATCTCAGGGAAATAGCAGGACAAAGTTACAGAATTTAAAATCATAGGTACAAATTAATCACTCCTCTGATGAGAAGATACTGTTCTTAAAAAAAATCCTCAGTTTATCATAGCTACTATTTTAAAACAACAGCCCCATGCTGTCTCTTTTTTAGTACAGTGTGTCAGCCAATGTAGCGAACGTTATGGTGCCAATCATATCACAAGGGAAATTTTCACAGTGTTGATCTTGGGCAAATCAGCACTGCTCAGGATATTAACTGCGCCTATCACTGGTAATTCATCACAGGACAAGGTCATGACATGTGCCATCAAAGACAATGTTTTCTTATAGATCGTGCCTGATTTTTTTATAGTGGATCTAATGGATCAAAACATCAACAACTTATGGCCTCATGTGTTCAGCGGGGCAGAAGTCAGGCACAGCATGGGACAGATATTCGTTTGGACAAGGCCAAAGTCGAGGTGCTGCTACGGCTGTGTCCCTCTCCGGAGGTTCGATGGCTGCTGTCTGTGGAAGTCACTTTCCCGCATTGCAGAACTGAGATTTCCACTTTATCCTGGATGTCAGCCTGACACAGTCCTCTTTCAGAAGCCGCCCACATTCCCTCGCTTTCGGCCCCCTTCTTTCGTCCTTAACGCCAGCAGCTGCAGCCATCTTCTCTGCAGTTTGAATCACTCTGCCTTTGCTTCTGCCGCATCTCTCCCCTGACTGTTATGATGCAGCTCTCTGACTGACACCTCCACTCCTCCACTGTGTGTAGACAGGCTGATGTGATTACTTCGCGCCCCCCAGAAGTCTCGGTAATTTAAGGCCAGTTGAGTAACCTTAATTCTCCCTTCAAATATATACCCACAGCACATATTCAGGAATTCTCATTTCTAAACGCCAAGGCCCTGTGGGTTGCCTTCCACACGCTTAGGACTTTGGGCTCTGGGATAGCTACGTAAAATCAGACCACCATGCAAAATTTACCTGAGCATGATTCCTCTCAAATGTGCCTCTTATTGAGCTATCTCAATGCCTGCTGATGTTTTGTAACAGGAGGACTGTCACTGGATGTCAGATATATTCTTCTCTTCTCTGTTAATTCTCATCTGTCTGTACTCACGTCTGACAGCAGAAGCTGAATTTTCTACTGAGAGGAAAACAGACAGGCACCCTTAGGATTCTCCCTCTGCTACATGTATATATGCCCACTACCACCTCAACCCCCATATTAGTCTTTCTAAATTTAAATGAACAGCTTTGTTTTTTTTTAGAAAGTTTCTCATAGCAAAAGATTAACATCTGTCTTGTTCGCATAGCCAAAACTTCAGCAAAACTGCCCAAATTACCTGTTCCTAGCAGTAGACACTGCTAATTATTTTTAGGATTACTTTGATTTTACTTTGCATCATGTAGCTCTGGTTTACATTCTCCTGGGTTTTCTTGCCTATTCTTAACATGTAGGAACTGATGTAAACCTGTACATTTCTAGAAGAAAGTAATTCCCATTCCAATCTTCACAGGACCATGTATTGAAAGAATAAATGTAACTTATCGGTTAAGCCCCTGATACAGTTTACAGATGTCATCCAGAGATTGATAGATTGGATTCTTAGTCTCCTAATTCATACATTTGTTCAAGGGCAGAGTTGGTGAGATATTAGGATCAGACGGGGTCCTGTGGAGGACCTGAGCTAGAAGTCTTCTGTCTTGCCATGGGATGTCCTCTGCCATGTTATAACAAGAAGGCCTTCATCAGATCTGTAGCAGATTTTTTTTTTTTGCCATATTATTAAAAGTTCAAATCCCTAGCACTGGCAGCTAAGTAAACTTCTGTTTCTTTTTATAAATTACCCATTCTGTCATACTCAATTACATCAACAGAAAATGGACTAAGATACTCTGTTATTCATTATAAACAACACAAAATGGAGCGGTATAATGTTAGAAATCAGGAACTGGGCATGTTTGACCTAATCCCCAGGTGAACAGAACGGTGCACTGAGCTGTTTTACCTAATTCTACAGCAATCCACTCTGGGTTGAGACTGCAGTTCCGGATGAGTAAGTTCATCTCAGAAAACAAATATTAGAAGGCCAGACTGCAACCACATATTTCGGTTATGTCCTTCAAATAAGTTTTAAGAAAGCTAAAGTTTTGTTCTCCATCTGCCCAGATTCATGTTTATTTCTCAGCAGGCTTGTAACTCACATGGGAAGAAAAAAAATATTATTAATTATGACCTTTCCTAACACAGCAGTATCTTACATCTGCTCTGAGTTTTTACTCACTCTTCTTCAACATACTCCATTACTCAATGTGTGACTGTTCTATTTCTTCTGTTCTTTACTATTCCTTGTGAGATGTGATAGACTCCTGATGCCTGATAACTAAGTGTCTGAGAGGCTGACTACCTGATATCTTCCTGCTGCTGAGCACAGCACCTGACAAAGAGCCAAAACCTTGCTAATAATTTATTGGCCATCTCCACTAAAATTACAAGCAATCTATTGTCTTGCAAATAGCAGCCCTGATAATCAACCACCTGGGAAATGGATGATGTGTATTTTATTTAGCAAAGTAATTATTTTATCAGCACTCTGCTTCAGCTCATTTTGGATTTTAGCTCTCTTTGTGCCATGCTATTTATATTTCTTCCCATACAAGTGAACAAAAGGAGAAAACAAATTCTGCCTCATTTTCTTCAGGAAAAAATTCATTAGACAGTTCACAGCATTGACTATAGATAGATACATACATACACATATGCTTATACATACACATGCACACACACACTCATGGAAAAATTGAATGAATGTATGTATAAGCTGTCTTTCATTTTTTATTAGAGCAAACTTTAAGAAATACTCATTTAGATTAGTGAACTGTGTTAAAAATGATCCTCACATGTATCCTTCTAAACCCTCTTTAACAGTGTTGTTATTCTGAGTATATCTCTATAGCTCTATAGCTATATATGTGTCATACAGTGGTGCCAAAATAGTTTTATCTTGGAATTTTTGATATATCAAGCATTGCTATTTGCATAATAATAAACTGGTACATATAACCTCACTAGGTTCATAGAGCTAGGCTAGTTCTATAAAAGTTCCCATTACTACACATATCATCATCACAGCATTTTTAAGCTCTGATCATTACAAATATAATTATCAATAAAAATTACTGTAGGTTTTCACCTTCAATGGTTCATATCCTTAAATGTATTCAAAAATTTTCTGAAATCATCAAATTTCCAAGATTACATCACTCCTCTTGCCAAGAGTTTCTTTTACTGCTATTTCACGTTAAAATTAAGTCATTCTAAGCAGCCACTCTTAATTTCATTTTCCCTTTCTTTTTACAAACTTCTTTGCTATATTTGAGGCAGTGAGTTTTGTTGAATTCCTGTAACACATCTATTCAAATATATTTTATGATCTACAACTTCTTTGCAAGTATTCCTCCTTCCTTCTAATGCTAGGACTAATAATAAATCCTGCATTTCCGAAAGAAACACCACTCTCTCAGAGATTTAAAGGGATTATCAGATTTAGGAGAAGAAACTGAAGAAGGCATTGTATTTAAGTAGCCAATCTTAGTGACATCCATATTAAAAATGTGCCTGTATTCCAATTAACTTTTTATTAAGCTTTGCATAATTTAATAATCACTTCACAGAAATAGTTCATAAAAATAAAATTGAAGCTGATTCTTTAGCAATACTGATATTACTTAAGTATGCAGAATATTAGTAATCAACACACTTCTGGACTCAAACATTTTTCATAACATGCTATAGTTGGAAATAATTTAGTTCCCAAAGATGAAAAAAACAGGAAAGCACATAAAAGTCATCCAAGTAGAGCTCATCGCCCACACAATGAGCTCTACTTCCTACATATCTATAGTGTAAGTGAAATAAATTTACAGAAGCAAGGAATATTAAAAATTAGAATTTAGATAGGATATATTTTACCAGGTTGCAGTCGAAGTAGAAATTCATTTTCTGATGCTTTGCAATAAAGTAAATCACTAAGATTTCAAATGGATCCATATACTTTGTAGACTCTCTCAATTACTTATTCTGTTGACATCAGTAAATCAAGAGGTCCATCTGCAGAATATCTGAAATAACTATGTTTCAGGCATTCACCCTAACTACTGTGTATTTACATTAGTTGGCTTTTTTTTTTAAGGTGCTGGGGATTAAACTCAGGGCCTTGAGCTTGGGCAAACACTCTACCACTCGAACTAAGTCCCCAAACCCTAGCAAGTATTTTCTTAATAAGAGATATCAACAACAGGATATGCACTCCTTGGTAATTGCTTAGAATACCACAGATTTTGTATTGTCTGTTGGTGATATTTTATCTATGGACAGCCATGTTCACATGAAGCCTGGCATTTAAGAGGTTGCCTTTCCATGGGGAGCAGCCTCTGAGGAACTGAGCCGAGAAGGATAAGCGTCTCCTTAGGTGAGGGACATACATATGTTGCAGTGGAAGCTGATCTCAAGAATACCTGCCACTCCTGATTGCCTCCAATTGGTGCTTTTATTTTGCAAGTTTCTGATAGAACATTCGTTACTGAGAGTTTAAGCAATATGGCTTCCTATTACATATTGTGAGAGACTGTGAAATATTTATCACATTTCACATAAATTTAATGCATAAAATATTACTTATGAATAAATAGAAGACAAGAGAACATGTACCACAAGTTGTGATTTTAACATTAAAATAATTTAAATTTGAGGTTAATAATCTTTAGTCAAAAGGTACAAATGGGAACTTAGTACTGAAGTAAGAAGTCAGATATACTTGATCCCTGCCATTTGTATTAGAAGAATGTTTGCCTTTCCATTAGCTGTCGCTGCCAGAAACTAATCTCACAAATCTAAAAATTAGTTTAGGTCATTAGTAAACAACTTAGAAGATGAATCATAAGCTTTAGAATTATAGGCAGTTAGAAACTTTTAACTGAGTCATCCATGGATTCATTTATGCATTCCTGGGACAACTATTTATTTAGTTATCTACATTTTTGTTAAGATTTTGTTTTAATTTTCACCAATGTGTAGTACTCCTTTTTAATTAGAAATTAATTTTCTGGAGCAATAACGACTATTTTTTTCATTTTTCCTTTTGTCCATTGGCCATTCACTAATTATTATACTATTAGAGAAAATAGCAATTTTATAATCACTCGTTTCAATTTATCAAAACTGTTTTCCTTTTTCTAAATTTATTTTTATTTTAATGGTACATTTTGGATATACATAGTGATAACATTCATCACAGGAAACTTGTACCTGTAAATGATATATCTTGATGCTTATTTTTTTCCATTCCCCTCCCCATCATCAACCCCTCCTTCATCCTTATTTACAAAAGCTTTGTTTCCATTTTTTTCCTTCTTTTTTTTTTTATTGTCCCTCTGTTCCTTTGACCCTCCTCCTCTCCTACCCTGTTCCCTACCAACAGAGCAAAGAGACAAACCACAGAGTGGGAAAAAAATTTTTGCCAGCTGTTCCTCCAACAAAGGACTGATATCTCAAATATATAAAGAACTCAAAAAAATCAGATGTCCCAAATTTAAAGACACAATCCAAAAATGAGGAGCTGAAATGAACAGCCACTTCTCCAGTGAAAAAGTACAAACAGCAAATAAACATACGAAAAAACATTCAACATCACTGGTCATTCAAGAGATGCAAATTAAAACAACACTGAGATTCCATCTCACTCCAGAACGAATGTCTACTATCAGTAAATCAGCCATTAACAAATGCTGGACAGGGGCTGGGGATTTAGCTCAGTGATTACAGTGCTTGCCTTCCAAGCACAAGACCCTGAGTTCGATTTCAGCCAAAAAAAAAAAAAAAAAAAAAAACACTGGAGGGGCTGTGGGGAAAAGGAATCCTTCTCCACTGTTGGTAGCATGTAGACTGGTGTGACCACTATGGAAATCATCAAAAAACTAGGACTAAAGGTTCCATTTGACCCAGCTACTCCCCTTCTGATTATCTTCCCAAAAGAATTAAAAGCATCATACCTCAGTGATATATGCATACCCATGTTTATAGCAGCACAGTTTGTAATAGCTAAATCTTGGAAACAGCCCAAATGCCCATCAACCGATGAATGAATAAAGAAAATGTGGCTTTTGTATACAATGGAGTACTACTCTGCCATAAAGTATGATAAGATTGAGATATTCCTAGGTAAATGGATGCATCTTGAGACCATACTCTTAAGTAAAATAAATCGGACACACATGTTTAAATACCACATTGTTTCTCTGGTGTTGAGAAACAGAAAGTGTAAATAAGGACTAAAATGTATTATATTGGGAAAGGGAAGAAATTAATTAAGATTTTAATGACGATAATTGTTTGCCAATGTACATAAAGACATCAGAAGTATTACAGAGATACTCCATGTATACCATATTTACTTCCCACAATATTTGCAAAATTATTGTATTGCATGATAACCGTGATATTGTTTTTGATAAGATCAATATAATATGAGGACAGTTCTACTAATCCTCATTTGTGTATGTGTGTACAGGTGTATTAAAACTTATGTTTTTACATATTAAGTTTGGAACATAATTTAAGACACATTTTGTTTATGTGTTACTGGGGATTCCACACAGGGACTTCACACTAAGCTACATCTCCAGGAGTTTTCATTTTTTATTTGGAGGTAGAATCTTGCTAAGCTGCTACGTTGCACATGCTGGACTTGAATTTCTGATCCTCCTGCCTCAGCCTCCCTGAGTGCTGAGATTATAGATGTGCACCACCATGCCACACTTTCAAAAAGCAAAATCTTAAATGTCTTCCTTAATACTGAAATTCTGAATGGTCAAAATTCCTAAAGTCTAAAATAGCAAAAGATCAAAATACCAAAAGAATTCTACAAAAATAACAGTTAAAAAATTAAAGAAACCTAAATTTTTTGAGAAACACTAAAACACAACAGATAATGTCATAGACAACTGCATAATAAAATAGGTAATAACAACATGCTTGTTTTACAAATAGATACACTTAAATCCACTAATACACTAATGGGGGATGCACAGGCCTAAAAGCTATAAGAAAAGGAACTGCACTTACTAAAAGTAGCTCAAAAATAAAATGCAAAGTGACCATCACTGTGATCGGTAGTCTGGCGTGCACTACATATATAACCACAGTCCTAGGAAATATCTGTCTTTTAAGGAGAGACATTAAAATCTTGGAAGAGTCATTGCCACGTATACTATCAGAATATGGAGAAAACTTTTCTTTCATACATACACTTGAATAAAACAGACAACTCTTCATTTACTGAACATGTTGTTATGTTTTTATGCATGCAAAATGGTTTACACACAAAATGAACATTATGAGAATGCCATTTGTCAGTGTGAATTTGCAAAACAAGGCATAAAATAAATTAGAACTCCCAAAGTATTACAATGGATTCCCTTAGTACTGTAAATAATGTAAAAATAAAAGACATACATTAAAAATAATAATGTCGACAATTAAAATAGTGGAAACAAAAACAATAAAAAGAAACAAAACAATAAAAAGAAAAGTTGACTTATGAAAGGTGCATTAGAAGGACAGTCAATTGCACAGAAGTTGTCCATAACAGCCGGCATCTAACTTTCACATTCACTAGCCATACTGTAGAATATTGAACAGCAATGAACAGCTGCTCTCCTTTATTTTAGGGCATGGTTCTCCTTGCATATTATGTTCACATTCATATCTACGTAGTAGAACTTTATGAATCCGACTTACACGATAAGCCTAATAAAAGCTCCCTCAAAGACTCTCAGAATGACGTTTCCTTACACATCTGGATATTTTTCTGCCTAAAACAATGCAACGAACTTGTGTCTTAACAAAAATGCACTAATCCTTTCCCCACAATTGGCTTTCTGCTTTTGTTCTAGGGCTGTTTGTATTTGAATGGGGTGTGGTTTGGGTATTTTAGCTTTCAAGATTTCAATATTTAAGATTTCAATCACGCTATTGTGATTTGGGTGTCTGAGATTTTAGGAATTTTAGTCTCTCGGGATTGCAGCATTTGAGATCACAGCATTCAGGACCGTGTCTCAGGATTATGATCACCCATTTTGCGTATTTTCCACCACAGAGAGGAAATAATGCTGGACAGTTTCAGCACCGCAAGGATCTCTCTCGTGGGTAATCTCCACCTAGGTTGTACTTCTTCTCGAGCATTTATATTATTTTATTATTATAATCTGTTCTATCATCAAGTACTATGCATTCACTGAATGAGAGCCGAAATTTATAATCATATACATTTTATCATGAACAACTAAAATAAAAAGACACTAAGTATTATACCTAAGTCATCCCAACATTTTAAAAATGGACTAGGAATAAAATGATGATATTCAGTGCATGCCTGCTCACCCTAGCTCTTAATATTACAAAGTCTTCTAATTGGTATTAATATTACAAAAGGGATGTCAATTCCATCCTCCCATGCTGCCTAGTACAGATTGCATTTTATTAGTCTGAAGACATTTAAATGGCTTGAAGTAATAATTAAAATGTCCTTTTAATATGTTCTATTTTATTCATTGTCAATTGACTCAAGGTCATATACCATCGACCAGTGTTACATTCCACATTTTAAACATTTTCCTACTGTAATTTATACTTCAGAAATATTTATAGCTTCGTATATTTTCAATTCATCTTGGAAAATTCTTTCTAGCAACTAATTGTAATTAACTTCAAAAAGACTTAGGATCTAACAGCATTTCCATTAATTTCATTATTCAAGTTCACAGTCACAAAAGTTTAATAATGTATGAAACCATTACTTCATAATTCATAGGCACAGTTTTCTGATTCGACTTGAAACAATGACAGTCATACCTTTCTTAAGGAATACATTAGATAGCACAATTACCATGATGTGTTTCACCTTACATCATTTCTTTTAACAATGCATATGAAAAAGAAGAGATCGAAGCACTGGAATTCTCTTGATTATATGTGTTTACCTCTAACTAAAATAAATTGATATCCACTCAACTGTTAAGAGCATGAGTTCATCTTTTACTATGGGGAGGATCCGATTGCTTTTAAATGTCTAGATTCCCATCCTCACATATTATCATTTTTTTTTTTTTTTTTGTACACTGAACAGTCCTCATGTTATAGTTAGACTACATGCCTAGTAGGGGTACTTGAAGAAGGCTACATAATCCATATATCAAGTGCACACTTACAGGTCAGATTGCATGCGGATAACTTCATATTCAATATCTTCATATTCTTTTTCTAATTATGTTCTTATTCTGTACATTCTGGATAAGCTCCCTCTATCAATTTAGTTTAAATAATGAACCTTTCATTTTGCTATCTTATACTGCATTTCCAGTCTTGGTTCCTTGTCAACATGAGAGGCTCAACAGCAAGAGTTTAATTCCCATCAAACATTTCAGCTCCTACTTTCAAATTTTGCCCTACTGCCCAATCAGAGAACACTGGGCAAGAACATAAACATTTGAGAGAGGTAACACTGCTTTCCTGAGCACCACTACTTACATACATTCATTTCTACTATTGAAATTAAAGAGCTATAGCTCAGTAATACAAGGCTCACCTAGACACAAAAGGTCCAGGTTTCATCTCCAGCACCACAGAAAATAAAATAAAGATTGCTGATGCTTAATTCAACAAGACAGTTTGGTCTTAACAAAACTTTGATTCACCTGTGTTGTGTTCTATATGCATGCAAGCAAACAAATATGACTATGTGATCTACAAGGTGTCATGTTTTGTTCTTCCATTTTATTTTAATATCCAAAATTCTAAAGAAAATATTAAAATTCTGAGAGTTGCCCATGGATATGATTGTGGATTACTGAAATACTAATAAATGCCTTGTATATTCTAAAACAAAGAATGTTATTTTCCCTGTCCATGTACAAAATTATTCCCGTGTAAGTTTAATAAGAGCTTATTAAATACATATAATTATCTGATCTAACTGTAAAAGTTATAGATACCAAACCAAGTAATAACAAATGTTGACCCATTAGTTTCCTATTGAATATATCAGCATGTTAATCCTTCTATTTAATAGGCATTATGAGAACATTTACATTAGCTCTAGCTTAGGTACTGAGGAACTAAAGTGCAATTTTAAGTTATCTCTGATTCCAAATTGTAACAAATTTTTTAAAAAAAGTTTTTAAGCATGTCATTTTATGTTGCAAAACATCTTAGTAACATCTACAACCTCAAATCATAAACAGTAATTTCTTAGGTCTTCAATCTATTTTATATTGGAAGAATTTCCTGGGCATAGTGATTCTGATGACATTAAATGTTTAAACTCAGTAGAACATTTTGGTATTTTGCCATGCTAAGGAGACTGTCTGCAACTTCATAATAGCATTATGGAGCATAATTAGCTCAGAATAATTAGCTGAATCAACTACAATTAGGGGGATCCACTTTTATACTGCTCCACATATAACTATTAAACAAGTTGTTGAATAGCATTTTAGTAGTTATGTAATAATACAGGTTCCCAAGAGCTTTTGTAATGCTACCATGAAAAAGCTATCCAATAAGATGAAATAATGAGTTTCTTAGTATATAAATAAGAATATACTTCTTGATATGTAATGTATTACTAATTAAAACAAAATAAAACCCATTACCTATCATTTTATCATCCACCTACCTTTATAAACACTCTTCATTCATTCACTCCACCAACATTTGGTAATCATTTCTGATGTCCTAGAAAACACACTAAGTATTATAGGAGACATAAGATGTTGAAGACTGCCGTGGTATGAACATTTGTGTCCTCCTAAATTCTTATGTTGAAACATAAATACAAATGTGATGATTTTAGAAGATGAAGCTTTTGGCAGTTGTCTTACTCACGTTCTCATGCTGGAACAAAATGCCCGATACCCACTAAAAGAGGAAAAGTTTAGTTGACTCACAATTTTAGGTGGGTTCAGACAAAATTGGCTGGCTCCAAGACAGAAGCAACATGGTAGAAGGGCCTGGTGGCAGACAACTGTTCACACTGCGGCCAGGATGCAGAGAGAGAGAGAAGAGAGGAGCCAGGGACAAGAACATACCAGTTCACGTGTCCACCAACTTGCCCCTCCTCCCAGCCCTTCTCCCAGAGCACCCTCCTGACCTGCCCCTCCCCCACAGCCACATGAGTGAGCTCAACGCCTTTATACAAGAGGACACAGAGAGCTGCCTTGTCCGTTCCATAATAAAAGGACACGACTAGATGCTGCTACCTATGAGCCAGCAAACTGATCACTGTCAGACACTGAATGTGCTGACATTTTGATCTTGAAATTTTCAGCTTCCAGAACTGAGAGAAATAAATTTCTGTTCTTTATAAACTCCTTAGTCTATAGATTTCTGTTATATCAGCTGTTGAGACAGAATAAACCAAGTATTCCTAAGATTTCTTAAATTAAATCTTCAAAGTTCTTAGAAATCTTAGAAATTCTTCTGCGAATATTTGTATGACATGGATAGATAGATAGATAGATGGAAACTCAACTTTAGCAATGCTTTCTGTGAAGTGAATGCCAAAAACTTGTATTTATTTGTTTTCTATTTTAAATGGAAAAGTGTACATTTCATAACTCATCACTATGTACTAAAAATTCTCTAAACTTGAAATAATTTTAAACCAAATATAATTTACATGAAAAAACAGTAGAACTCAAAGAAACTAATGTGCAGGAAGATGACCAAAGAATCAAAAGAATTGATGTGTGCAGGCTGAAACCCAGCAGATTCTGATTTAGTTATTTTGTACTGTTTTCCAGACAGGGATATAAATAAAAATATAATTTAGAAGTACCACAGTTAATTCTGACATCTTGATAGATGCTTGATGTGAAACACTGAACACAGTTTTATAAGAAAATTATGATTTCTGCAATATATACAGAAAATAAACTAGTGTTCTGTTTTGGTAGTAAAATATATTTAATTTTATCAGGAGATGATATATAAAATCCTCATTATTAATGATACAGTATGAAAATCATAAATGGATAAATTTTACTGTAGTGTATTTATGAATTACACATGTACATAAACAAATACAGATGTTTGTGCACATGCTATATATTTTATATGCATACAATTTTCCATACGTTTCCATAAAATGTCTTGTATGTCTATCATTGAACATAATGTCCTTGGAAAAGGAACATTAAAACTTAAGCAAAGTAGGCAAAGTGTGGATAAAGGGTGGAAACAACTACTAACAGAGAACAAATCCCATACTAATGTCAAAATGGTAGTCAGGAGACTACAGAAGTTCTTTGCTGTGCATAAAACCTCAAAAAGCAATTAAGAAACATACTTGCCAGATGGTAGTATTCAGTCATATGAATAAATTGGCAACAATCCAATTTCTCTAAAATATTTTACTTCATATTAAAGAGCAGAAGTGTCACTAGTTTGATAAGGTTTCTGTCAAATAAAGTGGACGTTTTCAGTTCAGTGTATGTAAATATACACAGCAGGATCTATAATGTCTGTGTTAACCTGAATGCCTCGGTCAGGTCACTCACTCTTTGTCATAGTATTACTGGAACTCAGATCTAACTTCCAGTATGTCCTTTTCTGCAGCCTTAAAAAGCATTCTAAGCTTCAAAATATTGTCTTTTTTTAAAAAAATAAAACAAATTTGCTTCTTCCAAAGAAATCTCCTTTTTCCTATTGATTTACATAAATTATTCAATGCAGGATTATAGAGTAGGTGTACAGAATATGTGTATCACTATAGCAAAGCTATTGAAAATCTTAAAGATAAAATATGACCACGGAAATAACTTCAGCAGTTGCTATCCTGGGAACTATATATTTCTTTATATTTTTTATTACATAGTATAGAACTCTATGAATAATTTGATGCCAAGATGTTGGTAGTAAAAGATGCCACAGTCAGAACTATATATTAAAATTATAAGATCAGAGAAGAGACAATGGTAATGTCATTTTCTAATGAGTTCTGTTACACTAAGTACACAAATGTCAAACACCCGGAGGTGTAGAATGTGCAGTAACTAGGGCTCAAAGCATATTGCTAAGGTAGGAGACATATGAAGTGAAAAATATTCTCCCACCATATCTGATTATTTTATGTGCTAATAAAAAGTAACAAATAAAATTAATAGGTATAATAATTGATTTTAAATTGGCATAGCTCAAAAGAAGAACTCCTACAAAAAAAATGTAGCAAACAGTAACCTCTGTGGTTACTAATCAACCAATACAGATCACAAAATCTGTATCTCGATACCTGTACATTCTCTAAGTAATCAGAAAAATTCCTAAATCTCATTCATTTCAAATACTGAGAATTATTCCAAACTATTTCTGCACACTGTTGATCATTTCTGGCACTCTACAGCAAAAGTGTACTGCCTGGAGTTTTCTTCACTCATCAAATATTGATTCAGCTTCTACCATGTTTTAGCAAATGTACTACACCCTGAGGATTTGGAAATGAATGAGGCAAAATTTTTACTCCGTATGAAATCAAATTGGTAGGTACCTTTATAAGCAATTCTAAAATCACTCACCCCCCAGGTCATTATTATGTATGTGAACTCATGCTTCAAAGGAACTTACAATAGACAAAACAAAATACTATTAAATAAGCTAATAAGCAACATGTGAAGTGTACTCATGATCTGTAAAAAAACTATGTACAATATTCTTATTCTAAAGTACAGAATTTAGCTTTTCAGATTTTCTAGGTAGAACAGGTAAGAGCAAGTCAATCATAAGCACATCTACAGTTAGTGTTTGTAAAAGGTAAGAAAAGAAAACATAGAAAGCAAAGATGGCAGCTATAAGAAGTCACTTAATTTAAAAGTCAAATTCGTCTTACACGGAGTTTGTAATATTTTAATTTTTAAACAAGTGCCAACACTCTGATTACTATTACTACAAATCAAATGTTACATTCATAAAATATAGTTGTGGAATACCAATTATGTTTAACTGGTATTATTGTTAATATGTTAAGTGTAATCCATGAAATTTTTGGTGTTTTTTGGCCTCAGGTTGCAGATATTAGTAGGCTCTATCACTGGAGATAAATAATTGATGTCTATAATGATGAACAGAGATGCAAAGAAATTATACCTGAAATACCATGATTAAACAGGTAGAGAATTAAATTCTAGAAAATTACTACTCCTATATTGATATGATTAAATATATAGCTAAATGGAAAATCTGTCTGGAAGATTTTATTCATGCAGTTTAACTATTTAAAATTTTTTTTAAAAATTCAAGCTACTCATCACTAACTTCTCTTTCAAAATCAAACAAATGAAGCACAGATGATCTCTTTTACTCAGCATATGCAATTTTAAATATTTTAACTGATGATAGTAGATCATGTTCATTGACTACCTACTAAGATTTACAAAGCTTGATTTCTTTAATTACCACAGCTGCACTATGAAGTAAAAATGATCTTTGTCACCAGATTCCTATAGCAATAAATCAAATGATACACAGAGAAATCAAGTCATTTGCACAAATTCACGACAGAAGTAAGTAGCCTAGCATGGATTGTAACCCAAATAATCTGGCTTCCAAAGATCAGTCCTTGACTCATTATTCCTCTCTAAAATTACTAAATCATTCCACATCTGCTTTTAAATATATTTCTGAAGGACTCGTAGTTTTCAACAGGAGTTTCCATTAGAATCTCAAAAAACTTAAAGATTTCTAATGTGCAGGCCTCGTTCTATATTTTTATTCTCAACTTTAGCATGCTTTAGGAACACCCAAAAGGCTTATATGACATTGTTTTAAACATATTTTGGGGTCTGTCTCTATTTTCTGACTCAGTAAGCCTAAGGAAAAACTTGAGAATCAGCATTTCTGACAAGTCCATGTGCCATGCTGATGCTGTGGTCCAGAGACTGGTTTAAGACTCATTGCCCTACACCAAGGGAAACAAAAATCTCCAAGCGTGTGCAGGGATTCAAGTAACTCAAGTGTGAAGTACTTTAAATCATCAAATTTATTAAATATCATGGAAAATTATATATATATATATATATATATATATATATATATATATATATATAATAAGTGCAATACATTACATTCCACACTCAGTTTAAGTATCACAAGTATCCATATTTAGAGAATTGAATCTGCCTGGGTTTTCTGGTATCTCTCCTTCTACATATTTTTTCCCTCCATTAGTTCACTACATAAATATGTTGTTTTTGTCATTTATTTGTCAGAATTTCATAATCATGTGTTGTTACAGAACCACATTTAGATTCTCTGAGGCAATATCCATAAGGATATAAATGTGCTGTTTTACAATTCTGGTATTCACCTACCAATCACAGAAGATGACACATGTCATTAACAGGAATTCCTTGCAAAAAGGCAGGAGGAAAAGAAAAATTTACAAACATAGTCCTGCAGGTTACTTTGTCTCTGGGTATTAACTAGTTCCTATCAACCCAAAGACAAACTCCTCTGGAATAGAGAATAAGTGCACATTCATAATGTTACTTCTCCTATCTCTTAATTACTCATAAACTATAAACATGCTAGGCAAAAGGATGGGATGAAAATAGAGAAGTTGTTTCACTGTAGAGATGGGATTATCTGCATACACAGTATTAGCAAATATTGGTGGCATTCATCATGGCAGTCTGCTTATGATAAGGAAGTATGTATTAGCCATAGAAAAATCATTCTTTCATTATTTATCATTTGCACTCGCATAGGTACATTTAGGGAACAAAGATCCATAGGCACATTATTAAAGCACCCAAGACTTTATAGCATAAAATAAGGAGAGAAAGGCAGGGAGAAACACACACACACACACACACACACACACACACACACACACAGATTTTTTTTTGACTTTTTTCCCCACAAAGATTGAAGGAAAATGAAGGGCCACAGTAATTACAAGATGTGTTGAACACAATGGTGCCATGATTCTTGTCACTAATTTAAACAGATTATTCCATTTGATAAACAGAAGATAACTTCATAGCAAGTTAAACAGTAAAAACATTGTTTAAAAATGTGATTTTGTTTTCTGTATATCTGATTCTGTGTTCCACCAGGACCAGAAAGTTCTTAACTTGTAAATTTCACCTGACAGTTTCATCTGGAGATCAATTTATTTCTATATACTACTTTATTTCTTAAAACTGGGAAGAAAAGCTAGAAAATTAATGAAAGATGATAGAGTTTTCAATTTTATCTCTGGTGTGGTGTCTTCTAATTTGGAATTCTCAGAACCCACCACGGAGGACAGATCAGCTACATGAGTCATGCAACTTCTGAGAAGCAGAAAGCAGGGTTTCCTGGTACGAAGTGAGTGTTCACATCAGTGAAGTCCATTTTGTTGTTACTCAAAGTAAAGCGCCCCTTTCAAGTGCACTTTCTATTTATCCTTTCATGGCACTGCTACTCCAGGTCAAACCAAGATTTCATGATGGTAGTTATTGGATCTGTCAGCAATGTTAGCCCAGCCTCAACTTTGATTTCTTATTCTCTTTCCTGTCTTTTTAGGTCTACTTCCTGTGGATAAGAAAAAAAGATATTTTCTGTTGTTTGGGACCAGTCTTCATGAGTTAAAAAAAAAAAAAAAAAGAAAAGAAAGAAATGTTCTTTGGGGAGGCAGCACTGATGTAGTGGCAGAAGATATTTTAAATTAATATGTATGATACAATTATGATTTTATATATATATATATTATCCTGGATTTTTATTCTCTTTCAGTGGCTGTTTATTAGAGAATATAAGCAATTATACAAATGCTGTAGAATATTCAAAGAGCCACCCCTGACAAAGAAATATTTTATTTTAAAGAACGGAAGAAATAAAACATTAAGAGCCCACACACATAAGCATTTTATAGAGATTTCAGGCCATTAAGTAACAAGAAAACAAACTGTCTATGATAAAGTGTTTAAAACTATGACATAGAATTTAGCCGGTTACACAGGTAATAAGCTATACCATGGCACATGTGTATTTTATATTAATTTTTCCTTGTTATCTTTTTGTTCTCTGTTGAAATCATGAAGTAAAACCACTTGAAGCTAATTAAGTCTATCTTATGAATGTGGTCACTTTTCTCAAGATTTTCATTTCTGAACATATTGTTTTTTTGGGGGGTTGCTGGGGATCGAACACAGAGCCTTGTGCTTGCTAAGTAAGCGCTCTACCATTTGAGCTAAATCCACAGCCTTGAAATATTCGTTTCTAAGTGTCTCCTCAAGAGATTAAGCAGCATGGTGTAGGCTGCTGGAGGTAAGAATACCTAGCTCCTACCAAGTCTTGCAGTGTTGAGTACGAACGAAATTCTAGACATGCTAGGTGCTCCTTGGTGGTAGAAGAGGGCTGACTATTTCCATGAATCACCAATGTGGAAAGAGATATCATTATCACATAGGGTGAACATAAAATGTATTCAGATGGATTACATTTGGGAGTCGAAAGAGAAAGCTATTGTTTACTGTAGGACAACAAGCAAAAACTGTATTGTTCCAGCAAATAAGGAAGACAGTCATTTTAAGAAAGGGCTATATTAGACTGAACCTTCGTACAGGATGGAAAGATAAATTTCTGTCTTTACAGTCCTTTCATTTTCTCTCTGAGATGACAGTATAAACTTTTTAAATTTAATGCTCCATTCTGGTCTCTGGCATTTATATTCACTAAGAAATTATCTATCAGGTGCCTGCTATGTTACAAACTCTGGGCTATCGAATTGAGGAGCGTATTGTGTATAATACAGACAGGAACACAAAGAAATTTATAGACACATCGGCAGACAGGAGTTTAAAGACCCACAATGCTATTTTTTGTGTTCCCATATGAACCAGCAGTTATTAAAAGACTTGAAGAAGAAACACTTTAATTTTCTTTTACTCATTTTTCCCCACGATATCTCATACTAGGGATTGAGCCCAGAGCCTTCTCACTGTGCTACATCTCCAGACATTTTACTTTTATTTTGAGACAGTGTGTTGCTAAGTAAACCCACCTTCTAGAGTGCTGAGATTACAAGTGTGCACCATCATACCTAGCTAAGAAACTGGTTTGTTGTTGTTGTTGTTGCTTTTTTTGTTTGCTTGCTTCATTTTGTCTTGTTTTGAGATAGAGTCTCACTACATAGTTCAGGCTGGCCTTAAATTCTTGAACTCACTATGTAGCCCAGCCTGGCCTTGAACTCATGGCTATCCTCCTGGTTCAGCCTCCCAAGTGCTGTAATTACAGTCATGCACCACCACACCTGGCCAAGAAACTGAATCTTAAAGACAGGTGTCAGAATGGTAAAATTAAGCTTCCTCGATTGTGAGTCTTGTTTGCCCAAAGTGTGATTTTATTAAGTGAACTAGCAGACTCGGTACAACTTCAAAAGCATTTTAATTTAAGTTTCCACAGGGCGTTTCTCTGTTCAAGGGGAAAATAGTGCTAGATCAATGCATTTTTATCTCCTTTCCTTTTCCAGTAAAATACATCCTGGCCAAATTGCAAAAACACATTATTTTTCACTGTACTCTCCATGATTATTCTAACTCACAGTAAATGGAAATTAAAATTTATTCTAACTTTATATTAAAATGCAAATATTTGGAACACAGCTATATTAAAATCGAAAATGAGCAGACTGTCATATATATGGGATATGCAAATATATGTATATATGTATATGAGACACAGAGAAAAAGAGAGAAAGGTGGAGACAGAGTATTTTCTTTAAGTAGACGGGGCAGCTGAGAAACTCTCAAGAAAGACGTATACAAATATCTTCAACTAACAAAGTGTGTTCACATACATTCCCCCCCATGATCTTCATAAGAGAATTATGAATCAGCTGAAATGGGAGATATTTTAACAGAGTTTAACAGGATGAGTTGAGGCACACAGAATCATGTTATACTCCTCCTTAGAGTAACTATGAAGGTTCACACCAAAACCTTTGCATGCCATGTGACAGGTTTTCCAATTCACCACACCCGACATTTTAGTTCTGTGCCATCTTACTTCAGGAAGACTCACTTCTACTTTCCCTAGAATTGTTTTGGCAACATCCTCAGCTGGGTCTACCGTCAGTTTCTAATGACTCCAGACATTTCTTCACTTCAAACACTTCAGATGAGGAGCTGGGAAAAGATTTGCAGAAGATGCATTTGAAAGGACCTGTAGCTGAGGTTGACAAAAGCTCCCGGTGAAGGAGCCATGAGTCCTTTCTTAAGGTGAGAACTGGCGGGTGCTTCTCCCTGACCACTCACCACAGGACCTTCCACAAGCGGGAAGTGGGTTAGAATTCAGGTCAAGTAAGTTCACATCTTTGCACTCTGATCCTGTGTAAGTTAACTGAGAATACAAAACGTGTTTTTCCGTGTCAGAGTGTGGTTTAGATCTATGACTGAACTGAAAGCCTCACGTGTTTGGAAGATAACTGGATTATGGGGGAGTTAAAACTAACTTGCTGCTAGGAGGTGGAGTCTGGCCTGAAAAGGCAAGTCAGTGTGGGCCTGCCCGGGGAGGGGTGTCTGCCTCTCGGCTCCCCCCTTGACCTCCCTGCTTCGTGGCTGCTGTGAGGTGAGGAGCCATCGGGCAGCTTCCGCCTGGAGCCTGCGGACCGTGCAAGAATCGAAACTTGAACAACATGGGTCGAAATAAACCTCTCCTTCAAATTGCTACGCTAGGGATTTTGTACCAGCGATGAGGAAATTCACTAAGGCACAGATTATTTTACTCAGATAAATAATTTGATTTAAACTCATACTAAAAATCTTATCAACATTTGAAGTCATTATCTCCATCTTCATAGTAAGTGCAGAAATTCAATTTAGCTCACACATTTTTCGCATTCAGTCACTTCTTAGGTTTGGCACTTTTGAAGATGTAAGATTGAGAAAATGTTACTAGAATCTGCCTAACACTTCATCTTCACACTTTCAGTCATGCATTATAGCTCCAGCAATACTATCCACAATATTGCATAATTTGTCAAACTACATGTTGAAGAATAGGTTGATCAAAAACACATCAAAATGATTTCAGTCTTTTTTTTTATCATTTTATATGAAATAGAAAATGACTTCCAGATTCTAGATTTTGTTCTTATTTTGTAAAAATTTAGTTTTGTTAAGAGTATTATACTGTTAATTTTTTCTTAGTTTTATATCTTGAGAGGGTATGAAATAATTGCACATAAATAAAAGCAAACTTCCAGTAAATGTAAAAAAAATTGGACAGTCTCTTAATTATTCTACTTTTCTTTTTGATTCCATTTTCTAACTGAATTTGTTTGTTCTTATGCATCTAATTCTGAACAGATCCTTATGAGTAAGTACCTAAAGCTTTTCTACAGAACAATTTTACTAACGGGCATAAACAGCACACTTTTAATTCCTGTTGTTTGTTTTTAAATTTTTTCCACACTTTAGCACACTAAATTGAGAACTATATTTTCTACTTCTTAATGGTTTTACACAGAGATTCATTTTTAAGTTGCTTGTTGTTTTTCAACTGACACATAGCAATGTAAATGAATGAGTTTTGTTAATGTTTAATATCTCAGTGGTGGCTGTAAAATTTATTCCCTCACCCTAAATTTAAAGAATCACTTCTCCACCCTTCATTATTGCTAATTAGATACATGAAGCTGAAGACAATAAAAGACAAACTTTTTCTTTCTTTTTTTCTTTTTGATGCTGCAGATCAAATTCAGGGCCTTGTGCTTACAAGGCAAGCACTCTAACCACTGAGCTAAATCCCAGCCCAGGGCAAACTTATATGTGGAAACTAAACAAGATGAACTCATGGAAGCAGAGAGAACAATGGTGGTTACCAGGTTTGGGAGCAGAAGGAATGGGAAGACAATGATCAAAAATACAAACATTTCCTTATCTTGTATGAGATAAAGAAATACATAGTGAACTAAATATTTTAAAATAAAGACAAAATATTGAAATATACAAACATTTATGTTTTACTTTAAGTTCTCAAAATTGCAGCCACCACTGTAATTTACTACTGTACTGCTATTAGGCTCTATAGAAAGACCTAATTGTGTAATAGATTGATTGGGGTCAAAATGGCTTGATCCCTTATTATGCAATCTACCTTGGACAAGTTAAACACCTCTCTTTCTCTCCCCCCTTTTCTATCTCTTTTATCTTATCTTCAAAATAAGACATATAGTTACCCACTATAAAAATTAAATGAGTTAATAGTGCTAAATATCTGAATTCAAGTCCTAACATATTACTAAAATTCAACAATTATGTGTTTATATGACGTGCTACACATATGGGCACTATATACCAATATTTCAAAGTTAGTCCTGCTTTTTCTGACTAAAAAATTTGAGATATGACTACTCATTGCAAAATAAAATATCTGTAAATGAAATATATAAACTAATTACAATTTTGTTTTCATAAAAGAGAAATTAAGCTATTTATTAATATCAGAATATTTTCTTACTATAGAGCTAAACAGTACATTAGGAAGCTCTTTCAAATTAAATATGGCCTGCTTTTACTATTTTCATTCTTTCTGTCCTTGGTTTATTTCAGAAACTGTTGTTGTGTTTTTCTTCACATAAAATTGATATGTAAAACATGTAATACATAATTAAATTAAAATTAATACCAAAATTAGTAAAGATGGTTTAAGGTCAGTTTCAATACCTTATTGTAACCGTTATATTCTCCTCTAAATCTGAAATAACATGGTAAGAATGTCAGTACATTGAGAATTTCTGAGTAGAACTGTGATATTGACTGTAATGGAAATAAAGTATCTCTCTTCACTTGCTAAAAAGATGTTCTTTGAGGTTTCTCACTTGTGTTTTCATTGTCCTAGCCACATTTATTCCCAGGATAGGCTGCACTTCATTTAAATTTTCTGTCTGTGATGAGTACCAAGCTTCATCTCTTCTTCCTCTTAGCATGGCCCAAATAGGTCAGAATTCACCAGAAGTTTTATTAAATATTAACAATGAAAATAAAAACATCATTGTGCAGCTTAAAACACATTCATCACTGTGATTGAAATCAGAGGGCTCATTTGGCATGCAGGCTGGCCTAGATATGACAGACACAGAAATGTTTCTGTTTGAAGGAGTGGGATAAAAGAGACAGGAGAATAGACTGACGATTTCAGGGAACTTGCAGATCCACATCAGGTCAATCAATATCTGTTTAAATCAAAGGTAGGTGTTTTAAATAGAAAAATCATTCTGAAGAAATAAAAAAGAGTGTAAAACATTACTTTTATCTTTCTGAAGGCTGAGTGTCTTTGTCTGGTCTACCACGCTACTTCACTGACCCTGTGCCCCTAACGTATACACACAGGTCTTATCTTGGTGCTTACGCCCTGGCTCAAGAAACTTTTCTTTCAATTCTCTTCTCATCAGTATACTCACTTCTATTAGATTCATAGGCTTATATTAACCTCTAATTTCATTATGAGCTCCTCCCACATGTGAACTATCTCTCATCCATGCCAGAGTGACTTACCCTCATTATTAATCCCATCTCTCTATAGACCAGACCATCCCACCATCTCTTCTGCTCTAGCATCCTCCTTGGTCAACACTATCCCTCGGTCCCTCATCGTTCTCCAACAACCATCCTGATGCTCTGCACTGTGTTTAGCTGAACCGCTTTTCTAGGAAACATTTACATGTGTTGCTCCTATTTTCTTTCTATGATTAATTCCTAAATCTTCAGTTTGGTTTCAACCTCACCACTGCAACAAACAGTCTACTAAGCTGCGACTACATTGATATCTATGCCTCATTCACGGTCTTTACTGCTGCCTCCTTTCAGATACAGCCCCAATTGTTTTACAATACTCTGATGCTTTTTATCCCACCTCAGTTGTTCCTCTTTCATTCACTTCTTCTGTTCTCAGCTTTTAAATATCAGTCCCTTCCTCAAGTTTCCTCAAGTTTCCTAACCCACACCCTTTATGTGCTACACAGTCATAAAAGTAAGGTTGTTGATGATCAGCCCCGCCCCACCCAGTAGTTTGTGAGCACCCTAAGGCAATGGACTAGTCTTGCTTGCCCGCATCTGTAACTCTGGTTCCTTGCTTTATCCCCACTGTGAAACAGAAACTCAATACACACTGAGAATGCAGAAAGACCTAATGAAAATAATAATAAGCAATGAAAAAACATGTGCTAGTATCTCTGGATACAGCCTCTAATGCATCTTTGACTTGAAGAGCTTCGTAAATCTTACAAATGACAAGAAAAATAAGGTGAATCTTAAAAGTGCTTTTATCATACAGTAGTTTTCTGTAAATAAGTTAGGGGCGACATCAAAAGAATCGACACAGAGGGCATTATTTAGTGTACAGTTTGCAACTGTTTCCGAAGAAAATAAATACATATTTAAATGTATAATTATGAAACTTTTAGCAGTTTCTGAAAATATTGCTATGTGCTTGCATATGGAAAGGTCACAACATGATTTGAGAACATTAAGAAAATAAGTCCAGGAAATCCATCACTGGTCTTATAGCCTATAATCAGAATTTCATTACAAGCCAAATGAGCATAATTTGTCACTTTGAAATTTCTCAGGTTGAAAATCAGGTCATTTCAAATACCAATTTTCACAGGGCAAACAGGTCATGCGGTCCACCTGTTCTGTACACTTCTCCCAAATAACATTCAAACTGGCTGACTTTCTATAAACGATCATTCAGTGCTGAAGGGCCCACCTGATGTTTCCCTTCACAGGGCATTCATTTAGATGAAGATTTTATCTTTTAAATCTAGAATTATTTGTAAAAGCTTTTACAAGATAGTTTGGCAGCATCTAATAATATATATATGTACATCAAAGGGCATACATCAAAGGTCACACATGATATATGTAACATATATATATCATGTGTGACCTTTGATGTAATATTGTCAATAGCAAGATGGCCAGCTTACCAGAACACTTGTTTATAAAAATATTAAAAATCATAAGTAATTTTGTGACATATGCTGGAAAATGTGTAACATTCCTCACAGGAGACTAATCAGGTATGTAGTATTCTTGTGCCCATCTTGCAGATAAGAAAATTAAGGCAGCAAGAATTTGAGTAAGTTGCCCAAAGTCATATCATTGAGAAATGATAGAGATGGAACTTAATCTCATGCAGGTTTGTTCTAGGGTCCCTTCTCTAATGTCTTATATTCAGCTGTCTCTAACGAATACATCAAATTATGTCAGTGGAAGAGAATAAGGAAGATTTTTAGTCCAAACTAGTAGTTCAGACTTAATTCTAGTTCCAAATGCATCATGAGAACTAACTGTAAATTCTTACATCAATTACTGGAACACTGAAGAAACAGGACTCAGAGTTGAGTCACAGATGTCAATTTATTTTTCTCCTATTGTTTCATTTCAACTAGTTTAGTGGGAAATTTTCTTAAAACCTTGATGTTTGGAGATGGATGGGTATAGCAGAGGTAAAATGATTAAAACCTTATTTAATTGGTAAACTAGAAGACTGAGCCTGTGCTTCCTGGAATTGAAAACTCTTTAAAACAAACTCATCATTTCCCAGCACACTTTTGTAATTATTCAGAGATGCTTCTTCACTTAGAGCAGTGTTTTCAGCTGTGTCTCACTCTCTTTGCAACACCTAAAAATCCAGCGGTCTCTCTCCACTACTGGCTGCTCAGTTTTCATTGCGCATTTGGACAGTAGCAAGATGAGCCCCCTTCACCCACAGCAGGTCTGCTGTGGTTTAGACACTGAGTCCCCCGAGGTCCTTATGTAAAGTTTCCCTGGAGCAGCAGTACTGCAGCTGATGCAGCCCTCTTGAAAGAGTGGAGCCTAAGGGGCGATCCTTAGGCCACTGGGGGAGCACCCCCAAAAGGAGTGTGTGACCCTGCCTATCCTCTGCCCTGCACCAGCCACTTTCTCCTCCACGTGCTTCCGCAACTGTGTGTCATCCTCCGCTGCTCTTACAAGATGCCGACACCAGTGAGGCTGCCTGATTTGAACTTTGAACTTCCAAGACTGTGAATTCAATAAACTTGTTTTCTTTCTAAATTAGCTGTCTCAAGCATTTTGTCATAACAATGCAAAGCTGATTCTTCTATATCTCTTTCGAGATGCTGAACTACGCCCTCAATCATCTTTTCAATATGCCCGTATCTGGCCTTTTAAAAACACATGCATTCTTCTCCTTAGATAAAATCCAGAAAATGAGACTATTTACAATTTAGCAACTATCTCCCTTTGTTCCCTCACCAATGCACAACGATTTCCCCTCTCTCTTCCTACGGATATCTCCGGGTCTAGGCAGACACCAGTGAACTTGTTTCCCTGACCAGGGTAGCACATACCGAGATCTCCAAGTGATTTCATTCAAGTCTGACCAGAGAACAAGGAGGCACAAATCTACTCCCTTGCCTCTGGGACCAAATGGAATAAATTCTGAGCAGTTTTCTCCAGAGAAATTCACTTTCAAAATGCCTTTCATAATATCCTACAATTAATCACTTTTACAAACTAGTCAGTGAGGATTCAACAGTATTCGAGTTTAAGGTAACTGTTTTGAAAACGTGACCATTGCTTAACTTTGGATTAGGATAACTTCCAAATGTTGCTGCACTCAAGTTTCCACGTTTCAGTACTGAATTACTAATCCTGGACACTATCATTTCCACACTCGTTAAATCTTACCTACAAGGACGTTTTATATTTTCATCATTTACATCAAAATTCTCTTTAGGAGATGGCCTATGATTATTCTTATTTTTGCCATATGTTTAAAACTCTGCTTTAAAATATATTGCCTTTTAAAAGAGGGAGCAAATAAACTTTAATATGCTTGAATGCACTTCAAAAGGTGTAGTTTCTGAACTCTTCCTGTGGCATTAAAGGACACCCCGATACTTGGTGAAACTTAAAACATCATTTGTGTAACAAACTGGGAGGACTAGATAAATGTTAAGGTTTTATTGGTTCTAACACCGACAGTCTAAAATGCACACGTGCTTTGCTGAATGCCCGGGCTCCCTGGAGGGTTCTCCTAAGTTTCTGGGCTGGTGTCCAAGGCACCTGCCCCATTTTCTTGCTTTTCTACTTTGTGTATGACAGGGCTCTGCATCAAATTGAATTTGAACAAATGGTTCTGCAGTTTGAAGTATTTTTTTAAACTACTACTCAAGACACAATGAATGTGCATCTAGCTGTACTAATAATTTCGTTTTTTAAGTGGACAGAACTAGTCCTAAGTCTTGCTTTGTGTCTTTTGTAAACAATGGATCTACATGATGTAGTCTTGTGAGTCCTTTCTTGCAATTTACCGGAATTATTTACTTTTGCTTTTAGCAATGTGCATGAATTTGAGTACTTAACTCTGTGACTTTAAAATCTGAGGGCCCTTGTGAAATTATTTATCAACAGCTGTTTTAATCCAGGGTCTTGGTGACTATTAATGGGGCATCTCTATTAAGAATTCTTTCAGCTTTATTTTTAATGTGAGCTTACTTTAGAGACAAATAAAATGAAAGGAAAACATTGAGGTTATTTTAAACCATAGCCAGTTAAAGAAATGTTTCAGTCTTCTATGTTAAATAACCCCCTTTAAAATATATTCATTAAAAATTTGGATGGTAGTAAACTATGATGCCATATTCAGTAGGAAGAACAATATTCCAAAATTGATTCTAATTTCCATACATTACTAAACATTTGCTAAAACCCACAAGTATGTGTCATCTATTAACTACTGTTACTGCCCATTAGTATATATTAAAAGGGTTATTTCCTTTATATACTATCATTGTTTTTTCATTATGAGTTACATTATTAATTATTCCCTTATTTGTACTTCCTTATGGGAAATCTGCTTATATTATTCCCAGCATATGATGTGAATGTCACAGGAAAACAAGAGCATGGCTACATAAATCACTTGTGATTAGGTTGTGGAAAGTTGTTATCAGTTTATTTTAGCTCTATACTGCATTCACAACGAGTCAAATAAATGAATATTCTTTACTTTTGCGGAAATATTTATTCTTAACTCACGTATTAAAGTCTAGTTTTAAATCTAGAAATATATTTTTATAAAATTGTAAATCTACAGCTTCAGACATATTATCTGTCCCTTGCTGACATAAATTCCCCTATAGATTTCAAATCTCAAAATAATCTGATATGTTATCTCATTAATGTGCTCATCCTGTAGTGAGCTGGGTTTAATGAATCCCAAGGCACAATGATTGTACACACTCATATGGCATAATCCCCAGGAAGATATAAAGTTTTAGTAATTAGAACCACTTTTATCATGACCTTCTATTTGCTTAGTTTATATCAATGGAAGGCTAATACTGGGTTTAAAATAATTTATTTAACCTTCTTCCCTTGAAAGCTCTCTTTACCCACGAGATACATTTTACTGATGGGACAGAAACTTGGCAAATGTACTTAGATTGATTGATATAGAACTTCTTTTTCTTCTCTTATTTCTTTTTTGTCAGAGGAGTACAATAGACATTGGAAGTCAAATTACATTGAGAAAATAAATGATATAAGAATGTCCAGTGCAAGATGATTACTTGAAATGATAAATATAATTTTAAAATGATGTTACCTGGTAAAATGAAATACTTTCTTTAAATAAATTCTGGGTATTCAAATTTGTATTTTTTAAAGAAAACCAATTTGTATACTTAGAATTAAAATAGTCTATTCACCTCATTTTTGTCTCTTGTCAGAAATTTTATGGACAATTAAATTTCTGTCAATTTTAAAAGTTATTTTAGAAACTATGCTAAAGTCTCAGCTTTAATCTTCACACACATAAGACTTTATATTACAAGGTTTCAAACCGTATCACATTATAAGTATAGAAATGGGATGATTCAGAGTTATGTCCAAGTAATTTCACATTATATAGTTGAGTAGGTTTTTTAATGGCCATAATGTTTCATAAACTCCTGGCCTAATCTGTGTGCTGATTTTAAGTTCATTAAAAGAAGAAACAATTTTTGTTTGTTTGTTTTCATTTTTGTTTTTTGAGACAGACTTTTGCTGTATAACCCAGGCTCACCACGAATTTAATGGCAATCTTCCTGCTTCAGCCTCCTGAGTGCTAGGATTACAGGCATACACTATCATGCCCAGCTAGAAGAAATAATTTAGAAGACAAAAATTCTGGTCTGGATTCAAAGACCTACTACTCTTGTAACTTTCAGAAAGTCATTTAACCCAGCTCTGTCATAATTCACTTACTTTTATAACAGAACTAATAATAATTTATGTCAACTCCTTAGTGGCTCTCAAAAAATACACTTGGAGGTGGTATGAGGAAGTAGTAAGAGATAAGAAATGATCTACAGATGGCAAATGACAATTTATGAAATTCATATCCTATATTATTTACTGTTTATATAACTGACCTTAAAGATAACAATTTTTTTTTTCAATTTTACAAACATTTAATGAACTTCGACTCGTGCCCGTAACACTCATCACATGTTACAAAAGTTAGAATGTTTGTGATAGCGACGCGTCCTCATTTTCAGGGCAATGCGCCTTAATGAAACAAAATTCATCCTGATTCATCCAAGAATCCTCAGGATAAAACGGAGAAAATCTTCTTCAAATACTGTCCATTTGCTTTTACTAATTAAAAGAGGCAGATAATATATTTAAAATTGTGACAGTCCGAACACGTGAAGTGAATTTTAAAAATAGGTTTTTGTTAGAGCCAATTTTCAGGAATATGTCTTTTCTTGTTGCTGAGAGAAAATACCCAACACCTAAAGTTAAAGAAGGAAGGGTGTATTTGGCTTACAGTTCACAGAGGTTTTAGTCCTCACTTGGCTAGGCCCAAGGCAGGGTGGGGGGGCAGAGAGGCAACAGTCCGTGGCAGGCAGCAGACAGCACAAGTGAGCAAGCAACCTACTAAAGTAACTACAGCAAGCCTCTTTCTGTCCCTTATATCGTATGGAGGCTGCCGCCCTGAGGGTGGATAACACTCACACCCTTAATCCCAGCACTGCACTGTGAATCAGTCACACACTCTATATCCAGCCGCCTCCTATCACTGCACGAGGCTTTGGGATGACGTCTGGATACAAGCCGTAACAGACTATGAACTACAAGAAATTCTGTTATTTTATAATAACTATTCAATACCATTATGGAGCATTCTTGCAAAGCTACTAAAAATACAGTGAAAATAAGATGAATTAAAGGCAAGTGAGGAGTTGCTGAAATTCGATTGCCTTTTATCGTAATGACTTGAAATAACTGTCAAAACATTCAAAGATTCCAATACTGGTGTATCTTGATGTATCTTAAATGTATATTTTAATCATATTCTTTAAAAATGTATTTTAAATGTCATTTAAATTAGTAATTTACAGACACACACACACACACACCCTAAAGTATGCTCCTAAATCCTGAAAAGAAATGATACCAGAGAAATTGCATATCTAAGACAACAGAAGCAATTATATTTCCAAAAAAATACTTGGAGAACAGAATTTTCTAATTATATATGTGCTTAGAACACTTTGAAATCTCCTTGTCTTTTGTTCTTCAAATTTGCATTAAAATGGTACCATGTTTTCATAAGGCTCTTACATATTTCTTTAAAATGACAGTACGCTTTTCTAGGATTAATTTATATCTGGCAGTTAGTTCTGCAGACTACATATACAAATACGAAATAGGCGATTCTCTGGTGCGTGAAAAGCAAGCAATGGCTCTAATACTTGAATTAATTAGCATAATTTGCCCTTTTAAAGGTCAGTAAAAAAAAACATACAATAAGGAAAATGTGTTGTCTTATACTAATGCTTTTTAAATTGTGATAATCTTAATTTCTGTTTAGTAATTGTATAATCTCTTGATCATGCAATATATAAATTATCTATATTATTTAATAATTGGGGAAAACTAAACACTATACATTCTTCAAAAAGTTATTTTCTATAATTCCAAATAAATTCTAAAATGGGTCATTTTTCTCATTACCAAACACCTAAGGTCAAAAGTTTAAGACATCTATTAGATGGAAAGAAAATAGGATAATGGCAGCTCTACAACAATTCTAGATCTCTCGGTGGGACACATCACGATTAAAATTCCCACTCATTGTTTCTAGTTCAGAAAATCTAAAACTGAGGCCATAGTTTATTTTGGACTTACAAACATATGGATGTTTTAATACCAGAATGAGTTTTTTTATAGTAACTATGATTTTTTTTTTGTTTATGAGTTACTTTGAGAAAATACCAGCGGCTGGGGATTTAGCTCAGTAGTGAGAGCACTTGTCTTGCAGGCATAAGGCCCCGAGTTTGAATCCAGCTCAAAAAAGAAACTACCAGGAAAATAGGGGAAAATTTCCTTATGTTTGTTACATTGAAACTTGCAGTTTAGCTTCTAGCAAAATGTTTGATTTCCTTATACTATTTTATTAAAATACAATATTTTGGCAAAATATAATAGCTATGAAAAAATGCACGCATTGTACACATTTCTTTCCATGAAAGTTTGCAAATTGAAAAAAAAAACAAAAACAAAAACAAAAACTAAAATCTATGTGAAGAAAAAGAAGTAGATCTGCACCCAAAAGTACCTGTTTGCTATTTTATATTTACTACCACTGTAAACTGCTTCTTCACCCAGCCTCATGCCCAACTACCACCATCCTGTCCTGTAAAATATTAGTGCTGGCAGCATATTTATCATGTACTAATGAAACTCTGCATTATGGATTTTTTTTGGTTGTTGTTGTTTTTAGTTCTCATTTTCCTCGACATATTGAAAATCTTCCATTATTGTAACCATTAATAATAGCTTTCATTGCTAGGCATCAATTTATCTGTGAATAAACTGAGGTAGGGTTTAGGGCGTGGCAAAGACACTGGGCGAGTGGGTACGACCGGTCACTCACGGAGATGCGGGGACTGTGCAGAAAACAGTTTGCAAAGCCCTTCACCCTGCGCCTGTTAGGGAAGGCTACGGCGGTTCTTCTCAGGAGAGCTCAAGCTGGTTTGTGAAGAGACAGGCTAGATTCAACCTGAGTCTAAGGAGTGGGAGGTACAAAAGGCGGCCGCCTTTACGCTCTTGCCCACTGCGCTCTCTCTTCACGGCGGTCCGCTCTCACCCTGTACAGTGTACTTCTTTTAGCTGGCCCGAACTCTCTCTACATTGCATGTTTCTTTTGTACTTTTAATAAATGTAAAACCCAATGATCTTTTGTGCTCGTTTGTCCCATTCTTTGTTCAGGACAAAGAGAACCTTGAAGCCCAGAACGCGGCAGCAATATCACAAAGTATTTATCCAAATGGGTATTTTAATATTTATTGGCAATCACAAAGTTACCAATATTGGGTTAAATGAAATAGTGCTCTCTATACATATATTCCTTTCGTATCCATTACAAATAGATGTAAAAATAAAAAGCTAGGCGTTAGGACACCATAAGTAAAGCTATGGATATGGGGTCGGCTTTTCAAAATGGTTATATGGCCAAAGTTTAATTTTAACAGCAAATAATACACTTTAATTTATCTTTCCATAAAAAGGTAGTAAATATAAAATAAAACTAATTTTTAATGAAAATTAGTAATTCTAAAAGAAAGATTGCAATTTTTGTGTGTGTGTGTGCATCTGTGTGTGCTTGAAAGTACATATTTTGAGCTAGTTAGCTGAAGATTAAGCTGAAGCTGTGCCCCATGGGGCATGTTTGTAATCCCAGCATTATGAGAGGCTGAGACGGGAGATTCAAAAGTTCCAGCGCAGCCCGGGCAACTTAATAATTTAGCAAGATCCTGTCTCAAAATTTAAAATAAATAAGTAAGTGTCTGAAGATGCATTTCAGTGTGAAGGTCCAGGGTTCCAAACCCCAGTAAATCTCCACCCTCCCCCACACCGAAAGAAGAATCGAGTTGAGCATCTGAATACAAAATGACTGATGATCACATGCCACATGATTGTGAAGATTCTCCATCATGAGTCTTGCCTAAGCACCAGCTAATTTCAAAAGTAGGAAAGTGTGGAACAAAAATCACATCTGTAGCAAAATGGGTGAACATGTTTTCTAAATAAACCAAACACTTCTACTGAATATATGTACGGGTAGCAGTTTGTTAAATATTAGAAATGGGTTTATACCTTTAGAAGATTAAACTGACATTTTAGCTTACTTTGTGTTACTCCTGAAATTCTAGAAAATGAACCATTGTTTTGCACATTTACAATTTTCTCTTCTTCCTGAGAATATGGGCTCATTTGTCCACGCTGACTAAATTAGTGTGAACTCCTCTATCACCTCTGACAAATACATCTGTAAGTGTAATCTACAGGTGTCTCTTCTGCTTCAGATCGTAAGCTTCTTTAGTCAAAATAAATTCCATAAGTGTTAAAATGGCATATTTGATGAACAGTTTCCAAATAATACATTCCATTTTCTCTTCCTAGAAACAGCCTAAGCTTCACAACGTGGATTTTCATTAGATGTTCATTGGGAACAAGGGACTTTTTTTTTTTTTCCCCAATAAGTATTTACTCTAGACACTCACTAGAATGGAAAATTGGCAAGAGACTGGGGTGCGATCTCGGACACTGTTATTTAAATACTAACACTTCTCAAACAAATAACCCTCCTGATTTTAATTTGCCATGCAGACTTGGATTAGGTACTGTCAGCAATGCCTGGGCTTTAAAATCACTTGGGGACGTCTCAAAACTGTATTCTTGTGGAAGTCTACATCTAATACCAATCACATCTTAATCAGTAGGAGCAACCTAGGCCGCAAATGTTCAAGCATTCTGTTGGTGATCCTAAGCAGCAGCCCTTTTTGGGCTCCTGTATAAAGCTATCAGGTTTAAAGCTCTGATATCTACCCCCAGCTAGAGCAGAGCATGTTTAAGTGTTCCTTGAAGTTAGCTTAACACGAGTTACTTCTCCTCCACTCCTTTTAATCTTGTCTTTATTTCTTTGTTCATAAATCTCAGCTTTAAAGCGTTCTGGCCATTATCATTTCCCATGCTCTGAAAGAGACTCCTTGCTATTTTTTTTCCTTTACTCCCCAATTTCCCTAAATTTAGCTGCACGATTCAGTTAGGAGTATGAGACGACCCCAATAAGCTAAGTTATCTCTATTAAGGTCATTTCACATAATACAAAAAAAAAAAAAAAAAAGAAAAAAGAAAATTTACACGGACAGTTAAACTCTTCCAAAGCCTGAGCATATGTTTTGGGGGATTTGTTTTAGTTTTGAGACAGGGTCTCCCTTTGTAATTTAAACTGGCCTTATACTGTGTAGCCCAGGCTGTCTCAAACTCATCACAACCTGCCTGCTTCAGCCAGAGTTCTAGGACTGTAGGACTGTACCACCCTGCCTAGCTCCGCCATTATGTATTATAAAATACTTCTCTCCTTTATTTTACTTTAATACCTTAGATAATAAAATTTCTGATAAATTCCTACTAATATGATTATAAGATTAAAATTTATTGATGAATATGTAATTCTATCTTCCTACGTGCATCGACTGCTATATCATTAAATTGACATCTAGGATTAACTAATGTGGGAGTTGGATTTGTTTTTTTTATCATTATTTTTCCAGTTTAATCTCATTTTAGTAAACTAGATTTGACACCTGCGTACAACTATGTATTCTTGGTCAATAAAATTGTGCAATATTCCTTCAGATACAGTAAGTTAAGAATTTAAGAGTGTAACACAAGTATATAGACTCACCTACATAGGAGTCCTATAAGATTTCTCAAGGAGAGTTTTCTGGATTTTACACTTTCGTGATTTTAAAATTATGCTTATATTTTACATCTGATGAACTGACCAATTGAACAGTGTCTGTTTAGTGCACTCTCCTCTCAAGTCCTGCTGGAACCCGGTTAAACAAGGTCCTAGTTTGCACTATTTCCTCATTCCCTTATCTACGGAACAGCTGGTTTAGCTGGCCCTTTTAATGTGTTCTTATGGCATCTCTTACTTACCCTTCCCATAAAATTTACAGCGCGGTAGAGAGAGATTTGTCTGTGGCTCCCTCTCGCCCAGATGCTGTCTGCAGTGCCTATCTCACTCACAGTTATATGGGAGGCAGCACAGCACTGGGATTTAGAAACCAGCCTCTGAACTCAAACCACAAGCATTTTAATTCTGTCTCAGTAAAGCATCAGCTGTGTGACCAGGCAAATTGTTTAACCTTGGTGTCCCTGAGTTTCCTCTCTTGTGAAAGGGAAATAATAAATTTATGAGTGCTTAATAAGGCTGTAATACAGACTGCATAATTTATATAACATGCTTAGCACACTGCCTAAGATATAATAACTTCTCAAGAGCCACTGCCTGTTTCCATGCTCTATTTTTACCTGCAAGTGTACTATAGCAAACATAGGCATACTTAACACTAGTTGAGCAATTTATTATCCATACTATATTATACATTAAACACATTATAAAGGTACGATTTCAAAATTTGGTTTTAAAGAGTATTATACAATTATCTTACTTTTCCTAGACTACTCCTTTTAACTCACAGAAGAGCAAATGGTCTGTAAAACACTGAGCAAGTATCTACAATGATTTGGAAAAGGCACACACGCTTCTCACTAAGAATAATACTGCTCAGCATGTCAAGTAATCTCTATCCAAATCATAGCCGAGCTACACATTGCAAAGATATCGGTTTCCCAACATATCAGGATATTATGGCAACTGTGTGTGAAGTAACAGGCTGAAGTGAGTACCTAAAACAAAATTGGGTTGGTGAAGATGTCTAATGTAAATAGTATCAAAGATGACTGAACCAGAGCAAAACGTGAATGAAAATGATAAAACAGACACATGACAAAATGAATGGATGTTACTCAGGACCACAGAACACATGAATAGCTGATAGAATGGAGATGAGTATCAAAGTTGAAGGAACTGTCTGTGCAATCCAGGACTACAGTAAAACCGCTGGAAGTCAAGTCAGAAATTATGTATTCTGGGTTTACTGTGAAATACTAAGCCCATTCAGTCTTAACCGAGATTTAAAACACTTTTTAGCTATTCAGAGGCTTCACGTTAAAGATATTTGCTTCTTATATTTAGCGAGGTGTGTCAATGTAGAGACTCATACAGGTATGCTCCACCTTCACTTTTTTATGCTGCTCAGATTCTGTCTTTGTTTTGATTTTTTACAAGGAGGTTTGCAGCAACCCACTTAAATTCATTCCGTCAATACCATTTTTTCCAACAGCATGTGCTCTTTTCATGTCCCTCTGTCGCATTGTGGTGATTCTCACAAGATTTCAAATATGTTCACTGTTGTTACAAATGCACAGTGATCAGTGATCTTTGATAGTAGTATTGTAATTGTTTTGGCACACTTTGAATCACGCCATATAAAACAGCAAATTTAATCAACATTATATGTCTCCTGATTATTCCACTGATGAGTTGCTTCCATCTCTCCTCTTCCGAGAGGTCTATTTCCCGAGATTCAACAGTACTGTAAAAGGGCCAGTTAATAACCCTGTGGTATTCAAGCAAGTTCACTCTAAGTCTGAATCTAGAAATGAGTAATTTCAGTGAGGAAGACAAGTCTAAAAGTTAGGCCCAATGTGCTAAATGGCCAACTTGGGGAGGCAAAGGAAAAATCACTATTACAATAAACACAGAAATGATGAGAAAGCAAAACAGCCTTATAACATG